>JBBPQW010000203.1:0-31147 GCA_038092695.1 Boletus rubropictus
TAGAACAAAGTCGGGCGCACTACCGTCGAGCTCGAGGAATGAATGACTGGCATCCTTTCCACAGACCACACTCTCTCGTCTTTGTTCGCTCTCTGCCTCCTAATTGAGTGCACTAAATGGAGTAGTAGTGAGCCATGAAGATTCAGGCCGGAGGCGCTAGCTGACGATGGGCCGCATCAGCACCACGAAGACATGATAGATGCGATGAGGGATGTACCTGAGACACTACAATGATCCATCCAGCATGAGAAACGACTTGTTGGGGCCATAAAGTCCACCGCGTTGTCGAGTTGGACTCAAAATGAGGTTCAGCCAAACCTATGGGGAGACCATACTTTCAGTGGTAAAGTCTCGCCGATGCCCTTCCTCGGGGTTCATCTTTCAACTCTCCAATCAAATTAAGCTGCGAAAAAAAAGTATTAGAATCTAGATTGAATGTTCACCGAAGAACGTACACACCGCTTGCACCAACACGGGATCGTGGACCAACCATGGTATCAACCCCAAAACGCCTCCGCGTTCCTCTCAAACACCGAATCATCCATCGCCTCCGCCCCGTATTCGGCGTTCATATCCACGCCCACACCTGCTTTAGGGGGCAAAGTCGGGGCCAACGCCGCCAAACACGTGAACGCAAACGGGCGCGACTGGGATCTAAGTCGACCCGCATAGACCAACAGACGTTCGACTAACAAAATCGAGAATCTGAGCAAACTGGAGGGTGAGAGGGAGCTGCGAAGAACCACCATCACTGAACGTAACAGTTCATTTGACCTCGAGAAGACGTGTGAGTGCAGTAGAGGGGATTCGAGATGACGCGAGTGCGGTCGTGGGCATCAGCACGGAAAAGAGGGCCACTCGCTGAGAACGCCTCCGTGTTAAAGGTCACAGAATGCCCTACCGGCGGAAAGAGCACGCTGAATGAGAAGATCCACCAGGACCATCCAAGATGGAAGCCATAGTCACTCAAAGCAAAGTGTGAGTAGGTTTTGCCGACCTGTGCCCCAGGGGTTCCCCCCTTGGTGTGTGATCTCTGCCCCTCGAATGAATCGACCAGACTGGGTATGCAGCTGAGGGCACCAGGAATCAAACATATTGGTAGCGACGACAGGTGTCAACTCGCGAAAGAGACGGGTGAGTCCAGATTTGATGAATGTCATGGTGGGCAGTGTGCAGAACGTTGTGTCTAGCCGACAGAGCAACTAAGAGGTGGTGGGAGGGAAAGAAGAACTTCATGGTATAGTACGGCATCATCACCCGTGGTGAAGCACGGAACTTATCGTTGAGCATCTAGAGACTTGTGAACGTTAGTGGGGTTATGGATGAGCACGCTAATCGAGCTCCGGAAATATTCAGAAAAGGCGAGAGCAGATAGAGATTCCTTGGAAGCATCGTCTGGGGTTTGAGTGGGCCTCGTTTCGACAACGCGCTAGGACACCAATATTTCGTAGTCAAGCGTGGATTGTACAGTCATGAACCAAATATCATAGTTGACATACAACGAGCAATCGCACACCGTCCTTTGGAAAATTGAAGGCTTCGCGGATACTGACTGCGTGTCTGGTCATCGCAGCGAGGTCACCTAAGTGGGATCCAGTGGCAAAACATGAGGCACTGTGCGAGCAGACTATATTGGGAATAAGAGAATATGGAACAACTTTGCGCACCACGAGTAGACCTTGGTTCTTGACTTTTCGACACCAACAATTGTGTACCACCAGCCTTGGGAATGTCATCAATGGATGCCGGTGAGTAGCAGCTTCCAGGGGTGATCAAACAATGCTGACAATTTAGTAAGACCAAACGATGGTACTTAGCACTGGTCGCTCTAGTCGGGTGTGGACAGTCGCATTCCACCCTGACGGGAAGCACCTTTTAGGTGGCAATGACGATGGAATTCGATGGTGGCAACTTGCAGATGGCCGAGAGATCAAAAGTCAAACTGGAATGGAGGTCAATGCCATTTGTGTCTCAAAGGATTGCAAGTGGATAGTCATTGGGACTAGGACGGGGGCAAGTGTCTGGGACGAGAAGATGGTTGAAAAGGTCATCAATGTGGAGGACAAAGATATGGTGGGTGCAATTGATATCTCACCAGATTCGGCCAGCTTTGCGACCGGGACTTGGAGTCAAGACAACAGCGGCGAGGCAGCAATTTGGAGCATCAAAACTGGGGAGAGACTCGTTGGCCCGCTCAAACACGACCATTCTCTCACTGGAATCAGGTTCTCTCCGGATGGTGACCGCGTTGCGACTGCATCTTACGGAGGCTCTATCTGCATATTCAACAGTCGCAGTAGGGATGAGCTCATCAACATTGATACTACCACACCCGAATGGAATGTAGCCACCCCGCTAGCATGGTCAGCCGACAGCCAGCAAATCTTTTGCACATCCCATGATGGGACAGTCGGGTGTTTTGATGTTTCTACCGGTTCCCGACTTGCCGAATCATCAATTCTCAGCGACAAGTTTGTCTTCTCTATAGCTTTGGCCACCAACAGGAATTTTATTGCTACCCTTGCATACCCATATTCCATTGTGTTCCTGGACACTTCAACACTTGCCCAGATTGACCCTGTCATCAAGAATAGTGAAGAGTTGCGGTCGGTTGCCATCTCGCCTGACAGTAGCTTTGTTGCCACTGGACTGTGTAATGGGGAAATCATCATCCGTGATCTCGCCAAGATTCTCCCAGACTCATATGGTCCGTTCCATGTAAGTATTTGTGCTGGCATATTGGATATCTCCTACACTGACAAATTATGTTAGGTTTCTACTGGTGAGGAAGGGAAACAAGAAGAGGGTGGCCATGACAATGAAACACCTGACTCTAACCCAGTACGAGCTCGTCATTCCACACCAAAAGAGTCATGCTGACATTATCTTGTACGAAAAAATAGGCAGAACCTAGCGATCAGCTCGAGGTATTTGTTTGTTTGATTCCTCCTCAAAACAAGTCCTCACGATGAGATAGATTGAGGTGGGACCGTCGACTGTGCCTGCGCCTGATTTCGATTTTGACGAGGTTTGTTATCACTTTACTTTTTTCCCCTGCTTTCGTGTTGACGCTGTTCCAGCCACCATCCCCAACCTTCTCTGCCGATCACCATGAGAACGTTGATATTGCCGTAGCGTCTCAGGGGCATTCATTGTTTAAAAGATTACTACAGAGGAATAACAAGGACGCAGATTCACGAATGTTCGGTCGACGTGCTGGAAAGTCGCGCCAGCCTGCCGATCGTCAAACTCCTTCCCACCCTCCGGTCAGCATGGACGCTACAAAACAAAGGCCTTCACGGATGGCGGCAGCTCGAGTGAATCCAGTGAGTGCCCTTGCTTAATAGACGATCGGATGGGGGTGTATCTGACATGTCTCAGCGGACAAGCACAGGGATATTCAGACAGCGAAGGGTTTGTCATTCTTCTGATCTGCATACAGGGGCTCATTACACGCTACAGCGTAAACCGCGTGCCAATGTTGCTGTTACCAACCATCCGAACGAAGGTGCTTCCAGTAGCGGACAAGGTGCGGCAGATCCAAGAACGGCGAACGCAGTATGATCCATTTTCTGGTGAAGTGGACCTTTCATGATCGCTCACTTGATGTTAGGTGCAACAATCGCACACATCCCAACCATCGACCGGGAATGTTCATGTGACGGTGCGCGTTCTTTTAACGACCTACACTGCTGTACTTACAATAGACCAGCATCACGAAGAAACAGGTCACTCTACCATTTCCATCACACTTCCTACGTGGATGTTGTGTTTTCGCTCAGGTGCACATGGGGGAACGGATTGATCCAGGTAGGCATATAGATAATACTCAGATGAATTGCGAGTATATACTTATCTCGTTGTTCGTGTCACGTCGTAGCACGAGTACTGATGGCATGTGTAGCTTGGATGAATGGACGTCGCGACATTGGCAGCGAACGAGTGCCGTGCACAAATAATCTGTTGACCGACAAAGTGATCGTACTCCAAACCCACCAACGGCGGGAAGGGCGACAGAGATTGCATGTCGCAAATTCTTGTATCAAAGAGTCGATCATAGCATCGGCGGACTAGACTATTCCCCACGCGATCGTCCTAGTATCGCAATAATATTGGCTGATCTCGAGGTTGGACTCGTTTCCGTGACACTTTTCTACCACCCCTTCTGTACAATCGGAAAGCGACGTAACGTGTCTTCAGTACCGAGACATATCCATCTTTACGAGGTTGCCCTGTGGTCTTTATTTAATACGTTACCACACCTGATTCAAAAACAAGAAATTTCTTATCTGGAGCAGCAACTTGTGCAATTCCTGCGGGAACAAGTTCGGCACGGGAGTTCTTCCGAGGAACAGCACATGCGTCGGGAAACGTGGGGTTCTGTGACTCCTCAGACAGTGCAGGACTGACCGCAACGTTGGTGTCAGTGTATGGCTTGGGGGATTACAGCTTGGTGATATTCTTCCGTGTCAGTCAGCCTGGGCAGTGTTAGCTCGAACGAGGCGACATATGCATATATAAGCAGAGCTTTCTCACCTCATTCATCGTGCGCAAGAAGCAGAAGCAACAGACTGAGGATAGCAGCCGCGAAAACGGGCAAACACCATACGAACGTGATGCATTGATGGCTCCACCGTACCGTAGACATAGTACGAATCTAAATAACTAGCAGTTGAATGCGCAATAATAGATCGGAAGAGAACACTACCAGGAATGAGAGTTCGCTCATCGAAAGCTCAGCCAGACTGCGCACGTACTTGTTCATCCAACGACCGCGTATAGCCGGGTATTGAAATCCGTCACCAGCCGCTCCACCAACGCCCGCCAGAACGGCACGTCATCTACCAAAATGCGGGACCTAAACATTCCAGCTCTCACAAACCCATCAATGATCACGTTCCCCCACGGGAGAGACCAAGTCACCATCCATACCCATCCTGCCCACCCACATACCTTCCTCCCCGTTGATCGCTCGAACGCTTGCTCGGCGAGTACCCCCAGGCCCATCATTCCAAACCCAACCAGCATCCTCCAAAATTCAGTCGTGGTGTCGAGTAGATAAAGTAGAAAATGGTGGTTCACTGCGTTGGCGAGGAATATCCCGATAATGCGACCCGTGCGACCGAAGATGAAGGAAAGCGGATAACCACACTGAACGAGGTGTATATGATGCGCAAACTGGTGCCACCTCTGTTCCCAGAAATCATACACAGAGGTGGCGCGCCACGGGGCATCCAAGCCAGGGGGCCACTGAGCAGGGTCTTGTCCAAGGATCAGAATTGCTGGCAGGGTACACAACTCATAGTTCAGCTGGAGGAGGCTGTAGGCTGCGAAAAAGCCCATGACGGACATGATGCTCGATCGTAAGTATCGTATGTGAAAAGGTAGGGCATCATCGAATATAGAGCCTCCTGATATTGGGGAGAGCGATCGGATGGCCATGTGGAGCGTGCTGTAGATAAATGCATGGACAGCTGCAGACCGAGTTACATAAAAGACGAATCCAGCGCGGTCGGATGGGCGAGTTTCGCGTGGAATGTACACTCCGTGTGACCAGTCCCAACCGTAGCCACGGAAGGTGCACGCAAGATCGAGGGCATCCATGAAAGTTGAAGGAGTGCTATTCATGGGACGGAGTTGCCTCACAAGCGGCTCTTTTACCGAAGCCCAATAGAAGGAGCGGATAACAATAATCGTCATCAGGGTCTGGTATTCGGTGAGTTTGAGTGAGTATCTCCTCTGTTACTGTACCCCAAGGAGGATGATTGTTCGAAAGGGCTACTCACTGCCAAGCCGCTTTGATATTTTCCCTCGAAGCTTTCGAGCGACATATCCACGGAAAGTGCTGCACGCAATGCGAACAATGCTGCGACCGGCCAGCAAGCGACTCGCAGATAGCGCGTTTGGGGCTTGACGGCCAACACTGCCATGACGAAGTAAAGGAGGAAAGGAGGCAAGACATATAATATGAACGTCGTGAAGTTGATAGGAACTTTGGTCGCTGTTCCAGCTATAGCGCCCCACATGGAGGACGTAGCAGAATCCATGGTTTGAGCGGTTCGACCCTGTCCTCCATACGCCCGCAAATTTAGAGCAAGTATGTAAACTGCTAATATGCGTATTACATAACAGCTAGAGCCCTGACTCGACACACGGGGATTATGACATTTTCACAATGGTTAAATGTGTGTGAAAAATGTCTATTTCGAGACACAAAAAATGCCAAAATAGGCTTTTTTCACATAATTTAATCATCGTAAAAATGTGATAATGTCTTTTGCAGATACTGATTTGAAAGATGTTTCACCCGCGAATATCCATCACATTCGTTTCTTATACATACATATATATATATATATTACTTACATTCTGCAGTTATTGACTCCTTGTCAAGTTGGCGTTGACCGTACTTTCATTGATCCACCGGTCTGACGGTCCAGTTCGACCAGGGTCAGTGACAGCACTATCAAGGATACCTAAGCATGATGTTTTCTAGTACCCAGGAGGAAGCCGGGCGCTTCCTTGGTTGATTCCGAACTTCATTTAAAAATTGCAAAGCACTCATTCATGTCTCTCCCTCCTGGGGTTTTATCATCCCAAGTCCCCATCGATGTCGCCACGTTGGTATCATATGTCCTACCTCCGGTGGTTTGTTACTTTGTTTCGGCGGTGTTGGCCGTCACGCCAAAGACGCGTACCGTCCGGATCGCAATATGGCCTGTCATAGCGTTGTTAGCATTTCGTGCAGCAGTTTCCGTGGACCTGTCGCTCGGCAGGCGCGAGCGAAAGTTCCTCAATATTGACTTGGTGGTGCGTACCTATTGGGATATGTACAAACTTGTTCAAACGTCCCCCAGAGGACAGACTCACATGGCTTCCCTTCTAGCTCTCCATGGTTTCTATCGCAACTCGTACCCTGGACTGGACATTGACAAAAAAGCCCTTCGTACGGCACCTCCGTCCTGCAAATTGTTCACCATCAATCATCATGGATGCCTTTGACCTCGCCTCAAACCTTCGTGGCTATGGTTGGCGGTCATATAGATTGCACACTCCGCGCGAAACACGTCCCGCTAATCGCATAGCATTCGTTTTCTACACCTTGCTCTCTGCAGTTGCGCATGCCTGGATATGTGGAGCCTTGCATCGAGCGATCCTGTCGTTCGCCCCGGTGGGAACCGGGTCTATTCCTGAAGGCTCATCTATATTTGATGAAACGCTTCCTTTCTTGGTGCGATATTTCCGAGCGAGCATTATTACTACCTTTACTGCTTTCGCGATCTACGCTGTCCTGCAGATGGGGTACGATATTTGTACCATGCTCGCCCTTCTTTTCTTTGGACAAGACCCCGCTCAATGGCCTCCCGCATTCGATGCTCCATGGCGCGCTACATCCCTTAGTGACTTCTGGGGTTACAGGTGGCACCAGTGGTTTCGCCGAACGTTCCTCTTCCTCGGTGGCTATCCGCTCTCCTTTGTCTTTGGTCGCGCGGGCATGGTTATCGGGGCATTCCTTTCATCCGCGGTCTTCCACCACATTGCGATGATAACACTCAACAGACGGGTAGAATTTTGGTGGATGCTGGTTGGGTTTGGAATGATGGCCCCAGGTATCCTTGCTGAGGGGGCTCTTCAAGGGTTGACAGGGCGGAGGGTAGGTGGAATAGTGGGGTGGTTCTGGACGATGACATGGCTTCTTGTATGGGGTAACGTGATGGTGGAAGGATTCGCGAGAGCGGGAATGTTTGGCTGCTCGAGCTTTATCGACAGTGCACTCCCTGTACGGGCGTTGGTGGAGCAGTGGGTGATGGACTTTGATACCTGGCTACATGCCATATGACAAGGGGACGATAGCCCGTCCTACAATGTCAGACTGTGAGTGCTTGGTTGAAATGGTATGTACTTATTGTAAGCACTGGCAGCAGAAATGTATGCTAAAACCAAAGCTTTGCCGGGCAGTAAGTTCCATGCTAGGTGTATATGATCTGCGGCAATTACAACATTGATGGTGCGTGCACGTCACAAGTCTTTTTCTCTCACAGAGACGTGATATTATCAAACAGCGGTTTGCCTTTGGCCTTTCATAAGTACCGGGGGTGTACTCATACCCCTTTGAATGCTCTTTCCACTTACGACTCCCCTGGCCGAGCATCATTTTTTTAGAGCGCGCAGGGCCGGGCCTTCGCTTGTGTTTCACTTATTGTTGGGCGGCCATCTGCAAAAACGCTGTGTAACGTTATTGCCTGGCGACTTTTGGAGGGCCTACGCGAGGCTTAATAAGCACTCTGATTGGACCGGAGCATGCTTGTAAAGCACTTGCCTTCTTATATTCACTGCGCACACTTTTTCAACCACTGAATCCTTGGGAGACAAGCTCTGGTGCAAGGGCTCGTCTCCTCAAGGATTCCGGGTTCTAATAAAAGTCACTCAACACAGGTATTATGTAAATTCTGGATCAAAGCTAGCGTTTGCAGTTTACATACTCGTTCTAAATTTGCAGGTGAAGCGAATGGGGACCCGATAAAACCGCTCAGTCCATCGATTCTCTACATCCACCATGTGGACCGCTATGGGTGTTCCAACGACCCCAGTTCCTCTCAACCTCGCGGCGTTCGTATCGTACATCTTGCCTCCTTTGCTTCTTTACCTCGTCATGGCGGTACTGGCCATCACGCCGCAAACGCGCTATCTGCGGGTCGCTTGCTGGCCAGTCGTAGCATTGTTAGCATTGCGTGCAACATTTTCTGTGGATGTATCGCCCAGCCCTGAGGAAAAAATGCACTACGGCATGTCGGTGAGTGGCTCTTTCAAGCAATCATTCTCCTTGGGGAGGGAATAATACTTACTTGAACTCGCTGAATGCCAGACCCCGATGGTGATGATGGCTATTCGTTCTTTATATTGGGCAGTGATAAAAGAACCGCTTGTGAGGCAACTCCGCCCCGCAAACAGCACACCTTCAACTCTCATGGATGTCCTCGACCTTGCGTTCACCTTCCGCGGTTACGGTTGGGACTGGTCACACGGATTGCATATTCCCCGCGAAACTCGCCCATCCGACCGCACTGGATTCGTCTTCCATGTAGCCCGATCAGCGGCTGTCAATGGGTTCATCTATAGTGTACTCCACGTGGTCATCCGATCATTCTCCCCAGTTCAGGGAGAATCTATATTCGACGCAACTCTACCTTTCCACGTGCAGTACCTCCGAGCGTACATCATCTCCATCGCTGGCTTTTTTGCAAACTACACCCTTATCCAGATGACTTACGATCTTTGCACCCTGCCAGCGGTTATCCTTGGACAAGACCCTGCTCTGTGGCCCCCTGCCTTTGATGCCCCATGGAGTGCTACGTCATTGACTGATTTCTGGGCACGGAGGTGGCACCAATGGTCTCGCCACATGGTGCTTGTTGTGGGTGGTTACCCACTTTCTTTCATCTTTGGTCGCGTGGGTCTTGTTTTCGGGGCGTTCATCGCCTCCGGATTCAATCACCATATTATGCTATATACACTCGATCCCAAGAGTGAGCTTTGGAGGATGCTGTTTGGGTTTGGAATGATGACCCCCGGATTAGTCGCCGAGCAGGCATTCAAGCGGTTGACGGGAAGGAAGGTGAGAGGGTGGGCGGGATGGGCTTGGGCGACGACTTGGCTTCTCCTGTGGGGGAGTGTGATCCTGGACGGCTTCGTGAGAGCGGGGGTATTTAGGTCCCTCACTTGGATAGATCGCGTGCCGTTCGTGCGAGGGTTAGTGGAACGCATGGTCATGTTTTTCGATGCCTGGTTGCATAGGGTCGTTGGATGAACAAGCATGTGCGTGGTACCGGCCTTCAACGGCGCGTTGTCATTCTTGGTGGTGCTCCCTTTTGATCTACGATTGTGCATTTGACTACTAGATATTTTCTTTGTTAGATGATGTCGGAACACTGTACTATCATCTCCTGATAGTTGTTGCATGCTCGTGTCTGGGTTATTATTGGTTCTGTATGACCATTTCTTTTGCAGATCATGCAAATCTCTTGAGTCATGTCAGAAAAAGTTACTTTTAATTCTAAGGGGTTGAAAGGTATTGAAAGGCCTAAATATTGCAAGGTTGAAATTAGTCAAAATACTGTTTCAATGTCCCAAAATATAGTCTTATGATTTGTTTTGTAATTCTTGTTGCAATTGCTGAGGTGGCAGCAGACTCAAATTGGACTCAAGATGCATGTGGTGTTGTAGCATGTTGACAAAATTGGTATGGGCCACAGGCCCTGGAATGGCCTGGCCTGGTTTGTGTTTTCTAGCTAGGTTCAGTTCAATGCAGCCCAGGGCCATACAAAAGACTACTTGTGTTCATGAGGTTGCAGGTTCAAGCCCCTTGATGAAAGCTTCACAGGCTTGAAACCACATGTATCACTGCCCCTTTACCTATTACTGCACATACTATATGTGCTCAGAGGGGGGCACCTAATAAGTGCAGCAAATAAGTTGGCAGCCCAGGTTGGCTTCTCATACACCAACCTATGCTTCACACGCATAGCCCGCTCAATTACACATAATTGCCCTATGTGCATTACAAACATATCAACACTACTTCAAAGCTTCAAAGGCAAAAATGTACACGAAAAATAAAATAAATCTTTTTTTAAAAAAGGGACGCTGAACGTCCACAGGCCTTACCCACCAGCCCCCCGAAGCTTCTTCAACACCCGTTCGTGCAACGCTCGAATTACAGGTCCGACCGAACTGCCCTCGCATATGACGCCTACATCGATCGGGGCGATGCGTCGCCCTCCGACTCCGCTTTCAGGCGTGCGTGAGCGTGTAGCGCGGACTGCGTCGAGGACGAGCGCGCGGAAATCTGGGATGGGCTCTAGCCCGATCCTGCCCTGGTCCGAATTTGAGTGGGGATCTGGACCAAAGCCCAAATTCAGTTGTGAAGGCGGCACGGCATTGCCTTGAAAAAGAGAATATGATGCATCCAAGATAGCAATGCGTTTGCCAGCCATTAATCTCAAGTCGAGCGCATGTCTGGAGAAAATGGGACGGAGTAAATGTGCATGTAATTTTTTCGTCGGGAAGGAGGTGGAAGAAACGCGTACCTAAGATCGCCATACAATACCCGCCACCATCCCATGCCCTTGACGATCGTATCAAACCATGGTTCTTCGGCGGACTTGACCTGCTTGCCCCTCCCCTGGCCGGTTGACCACCGCTCCTCTCTCGTACCCGCCGCGAGGCGATCAAGCTCAACGGCGACAGGCAATGTGTCCCAAAGAATTTCCACGAGACGATGAAGCGATGGTGCAAGGGGACCGTGCCGAAGAATTTGGCGGAGGTATGGTTCAGCTTCTTCGTGCGGATTTGATCGTAGAAGTGATGGTATGGATGAGACTAGAGGATGTGGCGCAAGAGTGTTCACGCTCGGAAGCGCAAGTGACGGAGGGCAACGCGAGAAACGAAGCTCAAAGGAGCCTCCAGTTGGGGAAAGTTGGTCCGTGCAGCTAATCAATACTGTATAATCCTGTGTGCGCGTTGAGCATTATGTGAAAGAAAATGACATGGACGACTTGCAGAAGAGTATGCGAGTTCGACCGTTTGTAAGTCGAATGAAAGGAGTCGGACGTCTCGCCATTTCTTTTCTTTCGCCATCTGAGCAACTGTATCGACAATTTACGTTAGCAAACGGACTGTTCTTCAAGGGATGTTCGAGAGCCTCACCTTCTCGGGCGATCACTACCATCTTGGAAACCCTCGCCCATTCCTCGAGGAACTCGTCCACGCACGTATCCACTTGTTCCGATAAGAATGATACGACCGCCTCCGTGGCATCATAGATGATCCTCTCCGACGGCCGAATGATATCACTACTACTCCGTCCGGCGGCAGCTCGTTTCCCAACAGGCTGTTGTACATATTTGAGCTTGACACACGTTACGACCTGGGCCTTCTTATCCGACCACCAATTGAGTGGTATGACACGAATGTTGGGCATCGCTGCCTCCGCTGCCGGTGCGCCAGAAAGGATGTCGGATGATTGGACGCAGAGGGCTGGGATAGAACGGGCGAGGGAGGACTGTAGGAAGGATAGGGCGGAAGATTGGGGAAGCGCACTCGTTGGATTGACGAGCGTATATGGAATACCACGGAGCTTGAACTGCGCTTCGACTTTCGTATAGGCAACGCGCGCGCTAAAAAAGCGTCGTACAGGCTTGAAATAGATGACCGATAGGACCATGGCTGCTTACCAACAATAAGCATAGAGTTCTCGGAGGGTCTGCGTCTCCAAGTGGAAGCTAGCGGTGGGTAAGATGCTAAAACCATAAAAACTCGTCAGTTAGTGCAACTTACCTGTCCTCCCTTCTCAACGTTTGATGCACCGGTGAACTGACGCCGCGTCTTCGTTTTTGGCCCGCCTGAAAACCTTCCGCGCGCGGCACGATAACGACTTCAGATGCTCCTTTCTCGCCTCGTATGCGTCGAACGTCCAACCATCCGATATCCTCCATAATCATGTTGCCATACATACTATCCGGTAATACTTTGACCGAGATGAGAGCATAGTGAAAATCCTCCTCGGTGATCACGAGCACGAGATAGTGAGACGGGAAGTTGGAAAGTTTGATGTACATCATGCCTCTTGCCATTGGACCTAACTTCTGTATCTCTGAGGAGCGCGCACGAATATTGGTGGTCAAGGAGAACGACGAGGATGCCGGGCCACATACCCTCTTTTGAAAAATTGCGGTGTCGGAAGACTTGCAAGCCAAGGTAGCTTGCTTTTTGATCGACGAGGTCCATGATTGTCTATGGAGTTGCAACACGTTACACATGCTTTTGATTAAGTTGGACAATTTTGTGACTCACGTTGGATCGCAGCCTTACCAGCGCCTCTAGAAACATACCCGGGTTGTCATTTAAGCGGTCGGAGATGAGTGCAAACTTGGGTCCCCGGGAAGCAGCGGCGAGATCTCCCGTGTCCCGAAGGTTCATGCGACCAGTTCTAACGTCAATCGAAACGAGAACGATCTCGTCCGCACATAGATGGACACGAAGGACATTGTACCCGCCTACACAGGTTCAGGAATCCCTTCACGAGCAAAATCGAGGGCACGAACTGTGTGAATCCAAGATGACTTTCCCTTCGGGAGAAAACACATTACGCGTCGGGCCGCATTGAAGCTGGAACTGGAATACTTTCAAAATAGCTCTCGCATGCCCATTGATAACCTTGTGTAGCATTGCCTCAAAGTCAAGGTTATTCGGTTCCTATAAGACATACATCAGGTTTCATCATATCAAGACCACACGAACTTACCACCAAAAGCTCTCCGATAGTTACCATGCTCTCATCTTGATCAATGATGACACCCAATGTACCCCGCATGGGAACCCACTTGACCTCGAATTTCAGACCTTCAACTTCGTCTGATGGTCGTGCTGACCCAAGCTTTGCTTTGAGCTGAAGCTCAGACAGCACACGGGCTACTGGGGACCTCGCGGGACCAGCGCCAACCTTGGAACTCGCACGATTCTCAACGATCGAGATTGTGAGTGTTCCTCCATGTGGTGGCAGTTTGATACGATTAGGAGGTTGTCCGCGTCCTGGGACAGTGGCGGGAGTAGGGCGTCTTAGGAGTAGCCTGAGTGATTGCAGGGCCAAAAGACAGAGACACTTACAGCCAATACGACACTGAAAGTGTCTTGTTACTATCTAACAGTTCAACTTTTAAATGTTGACCCCATCCAAGAGAGCACATTCGAACGGCCTGCAAACAAACTTTGCTCAACAAGTCTGCCAAGATGGGACGTATATAATAGGACTGACTTGGTACCACAATATCTGGAGTTGGTATGAGAGAGACATCATCTCTACATCATTGTGAGTGAAGGGTCGTGGGTTCGCACAGTGGTACTCACGCAGAAAGTTGTACAATCGGACGAGTGGTGCATCGACCATCCCCTCAGGTAGCTTCGGTCTTTCGGGCACTTGAACATTAGGAGGAAGATCCACCGGTTCAGGTAAAGGGATGTAGTATGCCAGGCGTGAATCTGCTTCGTCTGTGATGTGTCGCTTAAGTACACCAGTTGGTTCCCGAGGAAACTCTAAAGGTCACTAGAGCTCAGTTCCAATAGACCGTGCCATACGAGACATACCATCCATTCCACTCATGTCTCCCCCAACAGAGATGAGGAACTTGACATTAACGAAGAACCAGCCATCGTCTTTCTCGGCCCCGCGCATACAGACGGAGGTTTCAAACAACCCCGGGACAATGAAGTGCACCCTACCACCCGCTGGATCACGGAGTTTGTAATGGAACCCTCGCACGAAGACAAAGACTGTGGCACAGTACCAATTCGATGCTGAGACATCTCCACGGGTATTATTTCCGTCATGCGAAGTCGATACCGCATAACCTCCTCCATGTCGCTCAATGTTCTAATCACCTCGGCGTCGGTCAAAGGTGGAACTGAAAGGATAGATTTCTGCACTCAGTACCATGAGTCCAATCGCTAAGTACAGGGAGGCATAATGCAACCTTGATCCCGGATGGAAGACGTTTATATGTCCCCGCGGTGAGCACGTCAAGAGAGGTAAGAAGATCGTGATTTCGAAGTCTGATAGCTGTCAGGAGAAGAAGAGGTACATGGGACGTATAGTCTCACCTTGCGGAATCCAGACTCTCCCTCGCATAAGTGAGTCCATGGATGACGCTCTCGAACTGTTGGTTCTGATTCATGAGGAAGGCAGTGATGTTCTAACCTTGTGTGAATATCCGGGTGTGATCAGAAACATTTTGAAACGAAATACCATGCACTTTTGAACGATATCTGCATCGCGTGCCCATTTCGTGACAGCATACAGTTTCACGACCTGCTTCTTGGTCTTGACTACCCAGTCGGCGATCGTTCGCTTTCTTGCGGCATCTGACATGTTCGGAAGCCTGAATCACAAAGTATCAAAAGCACAACCCAACGAAATTCCATGTACACTCACGTCTCTGCGAGTTCGGATAGTTCGGCATAGATCGCTTGCATGATTCTGGATAGCAATTCTCCAAGCGGTACCTGATCATCGTGAACGACGGGGAGTTCTAACTCGAGTTGTTCCACGGTAGGCTCTTGCTCTAGATGGCCATTTCCTGTGAAGCCGTTCAAGACAGCGAGGGCCTCCGCCTTTTGTTTCTGCAAGTTGAAGGCCCACCGACTCGTGCCATTTGTCGCTGAATCCATCGAATAAGGGCCCGGACAAGAAGACGAGTCGTGCGTCTACGTCGCCAGCGTCGAGCGCTGGGAGAAAGCTTGGGGAAAGACCTTATTATTAGTTAGCCGACGAGAACAAGGAGAAGCGCGCCACACCCACTTCTTGTTTTATAAATGCTGACATCTTGACAATCACGATCGTAACGCGAGCACGTGACTCGGAATATTCCGGGATGGCGAACGCTTCCGAGTTTTGCACCGACGACGACGACGAGCTCAGCGATGCTCCGGGTCTCAAAATCAGCTGCTCTCGTGCAGAGGCAGTCTCCTGCGCTCAGGCGCTCTCTTGCAACCATTGCGGACCCGCCAGTCCGTCGCTATGGTGGACTGAAGGATCAAGACCGCATCTTCACCAACGCTTATTGTAGACACGATCATGGTTTAAAGGGGGCTTCAGTTAGTTTGCATCGTCTCCTTCCATTTATTCTGAAAAATGAACACCCTCTAGTCTCGCGGTGACTGGCACAGGACGAAAGACATCCTTCTCAAAGGCGACTCTTGGATCATCCAAACGATCAAAGACTCTGGACTCAGAGGACGCGGAGGTGCAGGCTTCCCTAGCGGACTCAAGTGGTCCTTTATGAACAAGCCCGGCTGGGAGAAGGACAAGCGGTATCTCTTTTTCTTTACCTGTCCTTCGCTAGGCTCACTTCGTCCCAGGCCCCGCTACCTCGTAGTCAATGCCGATGAGGGTGAACCTGGAACGTGCAAAGATCGCGAAATCCTTCGCGGTGATCCCCACAAACTTGTCGAGGGGTGTCTTGTCGCTGGCCGGGGGATGAATGCGAGCGCGGCATACATTTATATCCGTGGGGAGTTTATTCAAGAAGCTAACCATCTTCAACAAGCCATTACGGAGGCATATCGTGCTGGCTTTCTCGGTAAAAATGCTTGTGGTTCGGGTTATTCGTTCGACGTTTACCTCCACCGTGGAGCCGGCGCATATATTTGTGGAGAAGAGACAGCTCTGATTGAGTCCCTCGAGGGGAAACCGGGAAAACCCCGTTTGAAGCCACCTTTCCCTGCTGACGTCGGTCTCTTTGGCTGTCCAACAACTGTCGCAAACGTCGAGACCGTCTCTGTCGCACCAACCATTTGTCGGCGCGGGGCAGCCTGGTTCGCCAGTTTCGGTCGGGAGCGCAATCAGGGTACAAAACTTTTCTGTATCAGTGGCCACGTCAACAACCCATGTGTCGTTGAGGAAGAGATGAGTATCCCACTCAAGGAGCTTATTGAGCGGCATTGTGGTGGTGTTAGAGGGGGCTGGGATAATGTGCTTGGGATCATTCCTGGTGGATGCTCTGTCCCTGTGTTACCCATCAACAAATGCTCTGAGGTTCTTATGGACTACGATTCTCTGAAAGATGCACAGTCGGGTCTGGGTACTGGCGCTGTGATCGTCATGGACAAGAGCACGGACATTGTTGCTGCTATCGCACGGTTCTCTGCAGTGAGTCTTTCCTACGCTTTACTCGCGTTTCCTTATTCACGACCTCTAGTTCTACAAACATGAGTCCTGTGGTCAGTGCACTCCCTGTCGTGAGGGTACGACATGGATGATGAACATGATGAACCGCATGGTTGAAGGCCGCGCCCAGCGTCGAGAGATTGACATGCTTCTCGAGCTCACGTAGGGCTTTCATCCACTTGTTCGATACAAGTCACCTGACCCTGCTCACAGTAAACAAGTCGAAGGACGGACGATCTGTGCTCTCGGCGACGCTGCTGCATGGCCGATTCAGGGTCTCATGCGTCATTTCCGCCCCGAAGTCGAGGCTCGCATCGACGCATTCCATGCTGCCAATGGTGAAGTTCTCTTCGGTGGTCAGTTGAAGAGCCAAGCGGATCCAATCCTGGCGAAACCTGGGTGTAAATTCGATAGAGCCAGGGGATAAAGTATAATGTTCATAATCACATCGCTCCTGATAGATTGATGTCCACAGACTCACTCAGATTTACAAAGTGGTCGTGGGTTACAGGATTGGCAGTCAATGCCTCGCTGCCACCGCTAATGTTGGCTGGACACTTCGGCTGGCGAGCTATTCTATCGTGCGAGGATGCGGTGAATACCTCAGCATCTAGTACGCCCATATGATGTTTTCAACTTGCGAACTGCTCCGAGACAATTACCCCTACCCGGCTTTGTCCAAGAGGACCAGCTTTTCGCCATCCCCAAAAACGATACCTCAACGGAATGGGCCTGAATGCGCGGGTGATATGAATGTATGATAAAGCCATTGATTTCAGTCAGATTGAGAACATGCACCAGGAGGTACGCAGGTAGCCCGAACCTGCATTAAACAGCAAAGAAAAGCGAGCTCCAAGCGTAAAGCGTAGAATTACACGATCCTGTCATCGTACAATAATGAATGAAAGGGACCATGACGAGAAGGAAGACGATGACCCCCCTACAACAAAAAAGAAAAATCGCCAATTACACATGTTCGACGAACTTTGAACCTCCGTGCGACCAAACGGAGCTGTTGGACATCGTCGAACGATGTCGGCGATCCTCGTGATCACCACGAGGGGAATGCGCCCTAGGACTCTCGTCCGCGCTCGTACTCCCTCTAGGGGACGACGCGGGTGACGATAATGGTGACTGCGGCCGCTCCAACGCCCCATGCGACGCCATTTTCGAAAACGGATTGGTATACGCATACACATACGGCGTCGAGACGAGCCCGCTCGCCGTATCAGACGAGGGCGAGTCGACGACACGAACATCACCGCCCTCAGCACCGTCGTTGTCGTGGCGCGTATCCTGTCCGAGAACCGGGAGAGACCTCGTATGGCCACCCAATTCAGGATCGGGACCGCGCTCATGAGCTGAATGAGACGTCCATTCGTCATATGAGCCAGCTCGGATCCAACCGCGCCCACCTCGTCGCGCTCGGCCTCTACCCGTGAGAGTCCCGGTGGTACTCTGCCATAGATGCTTCACCTTGTCGCCGAGCGAGCCCAGACCGACCGTCGACGTTGACGGGCCCGCAAAACTTGAGCTGGTGGTCAGAGCGTGCTCGCGCGTACGTCGGTACAGTTCTCGGCGAGCGGTACGGTCTTGGTCTGTGGGTTCGTGATGACGGAGGAGGTAAAAGACCGCTGTACAGCAGGCGAGGATCAGGACGCTCAATGCCACCACGAGCCCGATAAACGCTGGAGGGGAAATCGGAAGGGGGAAACAAGTCAGGCGTACGAACACACAAACCAAATGGCAAAGATGCCCACCGCCCTGGGAGCCATCGATTTCGGGGACTTGGCGGGACCCGAGGTGCATTATCCTCCGTACGGCGTGGTTGGGGGAACGAGACGGGGGATGTGGGAGTGATACGTTTCACCTCGAAGGATCTTCTCTCCCTGGGGATCAGAGAGTGGGTATTCGAAGAGGAGTGGCTGTTCGAGAGAGGCAATTGCGTGTTCTCTTAGCCGCGCACTGAACACGATGCGTGGATTACATGGACCTGGCCTCTGGAGCGTTGGACGAATACGTGATCTCGTCGCCCAGCATCCTGGTCCGAAAGCCTCAACTGATGGTGGTAAACCACCTCGTGCCTTACAGCCGGTGACATCCAAAAAATGCTAGAGTTCCAACCACGCTGAGGCAAAACGAATGAATCAAAAAGTTACTACATGCTGTCGTCCTGTCTGTTCAATCTAGTAGTGCACTGTGTCCACATGCCCTCATGCATTGTAAATATTCCACGTCTGTCCCAAAAGATTACCATCAGTACTGCGTGGATACAATCTCGACACTGGAGCGAGGCGAAAACAACCTCACCTTTCTCCACAACAAGCCCCAGTGGTCGTTGATCGGGCCCTCGATCCCCCATGCCATCCCTTTGAACCACCAAAAGTTTGCCACGATCAAGAAGGCGACAACGCCGAACCCAACGCGCTTCGTACGGTCCTTCCACCGCGCCGAGAAAATGCAATGATCGAGAACGTGGGCAAACATCAATACCGAGAAATACAGCGTCGGGAGCTGTCGAGAGGACATCTCAACGAGGGAATCAGAAAGAGAGTGGGGACGCACGTAGTGGTGGATATAGGTCACCCGACCCATGATAAAGAACGGGACTGTCGACAGGCATCCATCAGGTACGGCCGAGCCACGAACCCCCATCACGTACCGTAATGCAAGAACCAACCATACAAGGCAAGCTTGCCCACATACAGAAAGTGACCCCACCCGGCTGTCCCCCTCGTCAAAAGATGCATATGGGCACTGAATCACTGGGAGCACTCACGCGCGTCCATGTCGACGTATTTGCGCTGTTGACGGAACAGGTAAAATCCCAGAAACAAGAAGAATCCAATGATGCTCGCAGAACCACCCCACCAAATGACTGGCGTTCCCAAAAGGTAATATTTGGGCTGATGGTCGCCCCAACCACACATCCGCAAACCCAAACGCATGAAGGGCCAGTCCGTTGGATTCGACGCCAGAATATCCTCCTTATCAGGATCCGGTATGAGTGCGTTATTGGACGTCATCATCGCCACGTTTAGATGCCAAAAGTCCCGCAGGAACGGCGACCTGTATAGTTTCACGTTACCAGGGGGAACTAAAAGATGAACGTAGCGTCAGAAGGAGGATACCCAGCAGAGTACGCCACACGCACGCCGATCATTCCAATGACTCTCCACGTTCCAATATGTACGTGTATTACTCGGGTCATTCTCTGGAACGCAACTGACTTCGACCTGTTTGAAACCCCATTGCGGCAAGACAGCGTTCGCAGCAGACAGGTAACATCCCAGCACCTGGTGTCGGAATCGCATTCTGGTGGTAAGCGAATGCACACGGTCGACATGAACATGGCTGCCTTGACTGATATCGTCCACGATTTCGACCACCCAGTGATCATGCGCGTCTCCTGTAGCCGAGTTGCCATAGCAAGACACTTCATGATTGACTTTGGTGATGGGCGCCGGGATCGGGTGTGAGTGGAGGTTTCGTGTTGTTGATGCATGCTGTAATCGCACGACATCGCCGTGAGTAAGATACTTGAGCAGGTCATTCGGATTGTATCCTGGCTGGTCCCAAGTCGGAAGCACAATCCAATCGTTGTTCTCGTCCTTGTAGTGATAACAGGTCACTTGCTGTTGTGTGGAACCCGTCGGGTAGGATTGAACATGGGAGTGGAGTAGGCCCCCGCCCCACCCCATATTCTTGAGCGTGATCTTGGAACCATAGGCAACCTCTAATATCCGTTATCCCGTGAGCAGGATCAAGCCACCAAACAACGATGTGACACGAACCAAGGGGGTTCTTGTAAAAGTCGTTGCCAACGAGGTGGGCTTGGAAGAGGGAGCTCATCTGTGCGTCGCCAGGACCTGAGTGGTTCAACACGAGAAAGTGTATTTTGAAAAAGGTCATATAGACGAGAATGGGGAGGATGATCAAACAGAGAACCCGTGCTCCCCAGTGGCGCAGTTGATCGCGCTAGGAAGCAGAAGATTAGCAGAAGGGAATTGGCGGTATGTATGTGCTGCTGCCTTACAGTGGACATTCGCAAATCGCCAAACTTTTCCCAGAGATCCTCGATCGTATACAAACCCACAACAGCGGTGACAAAAAATCCCACCCATTTGACGCTGTACAGTCGAGGTTGATGAGCACCAAATCGTCACAAACGCAATCAAAACCAGCACACCTCGTCACACAACCAATCGAGATACCCGTCAGGGTAAGCCACAACCACCAGTCAAAAGAGAACGAGCTGCATATCATACGCATGAGCCCTTCCGGATGATCCATACAAAAGATACGACTCACTGATATTGTTGATTATGGAATTTTGTGAGGAAAAAGACCGTGGTAAAGGTAAAGAATAACAACATGGAATCCAGGAGAATGAACCGCGAAATGCATAACCATGCAACGTCTGGGAAACCGTATACATCATGTCAAGGACCGTGGTAGAAAGAACAAACGACGTACCGCACAACACCATGAGTGCGACCAAATGACACGCCCACTGGCTCATACCGAGCTCGACGGCGGTGTACCACCCGAGAGGGACGAGCGCGACACCATACGTTGCCATGATCACCCGCATGGCCACATAGGGTACACTATCGGGATATGTCTCGCCGCTGTTGAACTCAAACCTGCCGTCATAGCCTGTCAAGAGACCAGCGAGCCCAACGAGCATCTTGCCCAACGGTGGATGAACATCAAAATAAAACTCGCGCTTGAGGTAATGCGACCCAAATTTACCAAAGTGGGCCTCATCCCAGACCACCAAGTTCGCGAGCCCGATTTTATGAAAACGCGTCCAGCAGGAGAGAAGGGTGTATATCGCTGGTGGAACGTGTTCCAAATTTTGTTGGATAAATTCGGTCTGGTGGGGGAACGCTCCATCAGTCTATAGAGGTGCTGCTGCGTAGGCGGGGCACGTACGAGGGACGTCGGCGGCGGCGAGTACGGTTTATGTATCCGCCCGCTATTGACTCGACCGGTTGCGAGCCTCCGCTTTGAATACACATCCTTTCCTTCGTCGTCGCTCCATGACTCCCGCTCCTGTTCATCCCCACTCATAAACCCTCCACTATTTCCTGGCCCTCTCGCAATGCGCCGTCTCGCTGACGTGTCCTCGGCCATGTAATGCAGAGGCAAAGTCTCTTCGTGCTGAGCTGTCGGGTTAGCCAAAGGATGTGATTGTATGTTTTGAAAAGGGTATGGAATCTCCTCAAAGTCTGATGACGTTCGCGGTGGTGTGTCGGGTGGAGGACCAAAATTTATTTCAACTTGGGGGTGTTTCATCAGCTATTTTTCTCCGCCTCGTCCAAGCTCGCAGAGCCTCTCTGCACAGCAAATGGAAGTGGTGTAGATGTAATTGTGCGCCGAGTAACCTGGTCGTTGAGCCTTGGGCGTTCGATGTCTGGCACTCTGCCGAGATCACACGCGGAAACATTTGTAACCTGCTGCCACAGCCCTTGATGGCAGAAATTTTTAATGAAACAGCCCAAGTAGAACAATATCAGACAACACTGGTATGAATAGCTAGCATCTTTTTATTACAACAAATGAGACATAAAACTGTGCCGGGTCTGGATCCAATCTCACCACCCTACAGGTGACGAAGGTACTGAGCTGCATGCGGGATTGATCATCATCCACAAACCAGAGAACATGCCTTGCTTACCGGTTACCATCGCATGGTCACGTTCGTACGGTTCCAACGTAACTTGAGCGATGGGCTTGAGCTTATTAGTTCGGAGAGTCTGCACTTCCTGCGAGAACACGGCTGACGGTGCGATCGTCGAGTCGATACAGCTCGCTTTTATCGAGATGACGACATGACCGCCATCTTTGAGAAAATACTGCGCATTGTAAATCACAATACGCGCTTGATCTGGCTGGGCAACGTCTGCAAAAATCACGTCGACAGTGGAGATGAGCATGCGATACTTGTTTGGTAGTCGGGCGTCCTCGACGATTGCTGGTGCCCCGTTACTCAGTACATTGGCTCCGATCCACAATAAAGGATTCACTCACGGATGACATTCGTCCGTTTTTTGGCCATATTAATCAGGTCTCGACCAGATCGAGGTGAGAACTCGACTGCATATACAACACCTTCCTATGGAGCACGAAGGCGCCTTGAGCAACACGAGCGACAACGCAACGAAAATACGCACGGGACCCACAATATCCGCGACATGGCTGACACTCGTACCGCTCGCGGCACCCAAATACAACACCTTCTTCCCCGGTGCAATGAAGATATCATCCATCCCACCCAACACACCCGCCGCCAACTTACTCCGGAACGGGTTCCACACCCTGTACTCCACCTTACTATCCCCCACCGCATCCTCGATCGTAATCCGTTTCTCCCCATACACGCTCTCCCCCGGAACGAGATTTTTGGTGACCAACAAGTGATCCTTGCCTTTAGCGATGAAAATTCCAGGATGTCGGTGTGGCTCGAGGATGACTTTGGCTCCTCCTCTGCGGCCACTATCGCCTCCACCACGACCACGACCACGACCACCTCCACGGGCGCCTCGACCATTGCTGCCACCGCCCCGACCTGCTCCGCCTCGGCCGCGACCTTGGACACCACCGCCGCGCACGCCACCACCTATGTCGCGATTAAGATGTAAGATACGGAAAGGAGGGCCATGGGAAAATGTACCGGGACCACCACGACCGCCCCCTCTTGGCGCACCACGTCCACCACGCCCGCCACCGCCTCTCCCTCCAAATCCACCGCGGTTGCCTGATGCGCCTGTAACGATCGATACGATGTGGGGGTGTACAAGGTGAACAATCTGCGAAAGAAGTAGATGGAGGAGAGAACATACCGTATGCCATTTATTCACCTTTCAAGGCCGGCCCAAAAACCTTGATCTTGACCTTGGCGATGAACGAAACAGCCTTTGTGCCCAAAAATTTACACCACGCTCGTAATGTAAACAAGTACAAATTGATCAGTGGAGTAAAAACATTTTACAGTATTGGAAGGACACTTACGGCATGACCGCCACTTGCACTGATGTTGTCGTATCATTCTAATTTTACATTGTATGCCTACTACAACATGTCAGATTATGAAGCTAAATGTCTTCTACTTGTAGATACTCGAGCTTATACATATTGCTGGATTGTAGAATGGATACTGACCTTTATCTACAGATTATAAAGGACAAACTCTAGCAAATCTTGAAATACCATGGCAAAACTTCAGATGACATTATTTTTCAGCAAGATAATAACCCCAAGCATACAAGCAAAAGATACAAGGAGTGGTTTTTTAAGCATATGTTTGAGATTATGATATAGTATAGGCACCTCAGTCTCCAGACCTTAATTTCATAGAATATCTATGGTTTTTTCTCAAAAGGAAGCTAGTAGAATATTCAAAGCCAGCAAAGAGGATGACTGGATTTTAAAAGAAAGTACAAGCAAAGTAGAAGAAGATAAAGGTGGCAGAGTATCAGAGGTTGATTGAAAATATAACCAGAAGGGTTCAAAAGGTCATCAAAGCCAAAAAAAGAATATATTTCATACTAATTTATAATATTCTTAATATCAACAACAAATTAGTACAATAACATGGCTGATTTAAAGTGGAAATATCTCTATAGCCACTAAAGTAAGATCACATAACCTTGACAAGTGACTTGCAGCCAAGAATAAGTACTATATTTGGTGTTAACAAAGCTAAGTGAAATTTCCACAGGTATTTGCAGTGGACTTCACATATTGCATTAGAATTAGTTATTGTAATAGTCTTATTACTTAATATAATGTAATTCACTACTATTGTTTCAATCAAATCTTATATAATTGCCAATATCTTCTTTATTTTGCAACTTTTCTATTGCTTTAAAGAAATCTGCCTATATTTGGGCAATTTATATAACAATTTTATTCATCATATTTTTTTCTTGTAATTTAATCTATGCATATATTATAAAACAATATAAACTAATATATACTCTAGATTAGATCTGCTTGATAATTATCTAATTTCTCCACCACTGCAAGTCAAATATTGTCTTTTCTTATTTGAAGAATCTTAGATCAAAGCTTTTACTTTACAAATTTGGATTTATTCCTAGATCTAAAAGAATCTATTTATCAAAGAATTCAAATCTAATTTATGCTTATTTTACATAAGTCAAGTATAACTTTTTTTTATTACTGAATAGGCACAAATATAGTCCAAGTGTCAATATTTTGGCAATTTTGTTTATATATGCTTTTATTTACTGATATATTTCTAAAATTATTATTTATTGGCTTGAAACATATATTATATCAATGAAACTATGTAGATAACCTGATATGCATAATTAACTTGTATAGATATTTATCTCATCACTCAATATTCAACATTCAATTCAGTATTCATAGCTATTTGACACACAGTTCAAAAAAAAGAAATACTAGATTTTACAAGCCATAGCATTTGACCTATGCTATGAGATCAAATTAGTATGTAAAAGGCCCTATCACTTTACTACATACCCAAAGGATGCTGCAAGATTACATCCATGACAAGTTTAACTTTTTCTTCTCTATTCTTGGTGCCAGAATATTTGACAAAGAGTTCATCCACTTTCTTGGATATATGAGAAGATATCCCAGATGCTGTATACTTTTGCACTGTTAAGAAAAAGGGATCTTCAGATCCATTTTGAACAAGAGTAAAGGAATATTGAAGTTGTAGTATAAAATCTGTTAAAAAAGGATATAAAGTTATTAAAATCCAAAGTCCATTAATTTACCAATGCCATTTTGAAGAACCTCTTTTTGTGTTGTGGCCACTTGATTGGTCTAAAATATATAATAAGTTAATATAACAAATGTATTTTTGTAAATATACATACCATGGACATTGCATTTATTGTTTGATGAGAACTCTGAAAAATGTGTGTAATTTAGCAACATATAATATAATTAATAGTTAATTTACCATATGAGACTCAGGATTGGTGACAATCTAAATAATATCAGATGTTATATATAAAATCTAAAGGTAAAAACTGACTATCTATTCAAATTGTAAATAAGAATTGTAAAACTTTTATAAAAATATCTTACCTCCTAAATATTAGTAAATAATATATGTAAATAATAGCAAAATATTTCATAATGAAATGAACTTACATCCTATATAAATGTTAAATTGCAAGCACTCTATAATAGTAGCAATATAATACTTACAAGCTAAAAATACAATATTTTGAAAGACAATAGATTGTAAAAAAAATACTCAATAAAATATAGATTTTAATTGTAAATTAAATAACTTACATTCTATTTTGAATGAAATGTTGAAGGCAGATATGTATATGTATAAGAATTAGTAATCCATATTTGCAATATTATATTATTTACTCTCTGTTAAAAAAAGTTAATATTGAATAATAGCTGGTATTTTGGCATATTACATACTTGCTATAAGCAAAAAAGTTGCAAAAGAAAATAATAAAAGTTAATTAGCAACCAGTATCTTTCATATATCTGAAATAACTTACAAGCTATTAAATAATTATAAAAGCAGAGAAAATAAAATGTTAACATTAGTAGTAGTTAAAATTTAAATCAAATCAAATCACTTACTTTCTGTTAATAAAAAAAGCAGAAAACATGGTAATGAGCAGGATTTCTATTTCAAATCCACCACTTACTGACTATTAAAAGAAAAGTAATATAAGGCATATTAATCAGCAGAGTTCTTGTTTTAAATTTATATTACATTACTTACAACCTATCAATAGAAGAATAATAAGAGACATAATAATGAGCAATATTCTCATTTCAAATCAACATCTAACCACTTACTCCCTATTAATAAAAAAAATGGCAGAAAATATTGCAATAAGTAGGATTCTTGATTTAAATTCATATAAAACCATTTACTCGCTATTAATAAAAGAATAGAAAAAGACATGATAGTGAGCTGGATTTATATTTCAAATTCATATCAAGCCACTTACTTGCTATTAGTAAAAGAATGGCCAAAGATATAAAATAAGCAGGATTTCTATTTCAAATCCATATCAGATCACTTACTTGCTATAAATAGAAGAGTAGGAAATATATTTATTACTAGGATTCTTATTTCAAATCCATATCAGACAACTTACTCTCTATTAATAGAAAAATATGGTAATAAGTAGCATTTTTATTTTGAAATTATATTAAATTACTTACCCACTATTAATAATAGAGTAGCAAAAGGGGAAGTAATGAGCACAAATGTTATTCAACATTTACATTAGATTACTCACATCCTATTAATGAAAAAAGCAGTGAAAGACATATTGATCAGAAAATTTTTACATCAAGTCTATATTAAATCACTCACTCCCTATCAATAGAAGAGTAGCAAAAGACATGTTAATTAGCAGGATTCTCATTTCAAATTCATATAAAACCACTTACAAGCTATTAATAAAAAAGTAATAGAAAACATATTGATTAGCAATATTATCATTTGAAGTTCATATTAAACCACTTACTACCTATTAATTAAATAGTAGCAAAAGGGATAGTGATAAGTAGCATTCTTATTTGAAATCTATATTAGACAACTTACCCACTATCAAAAAAAAGTAGTAGAATATTTGTTAATAGTAGAATTATTATTTCAAATCTATTTTAAACCACTTACTTCCTATCAATAGAAGAGCAGTGGAAAATATAGCAATTAGCAGAATTCTCATTTCAAATTTATACTCAACCACTTACTTCCTATTAATAGAAAAGCAGTACCAATATGGCAATAAGCACAAATCTTATTTCAAATTTATATTAGAACACATACAAGCTATCAATGAAAGAATAGCAAAATAAGTAGCATTCTTATTTTAAATTTATATTAGACAACTTACCCACTATTAAAAGAAAAGTAGCAGGATATTTGTTAATAGCAGGATTCTTATTTCAAATCCATTTTGAACCACTTACTTCCTATCAATAGAAGAGCAGTGGAAGATATAGCAATTAGCAGAATTCTCATTTGAAATTTATACTAAACCACTTACTCCCTATTAACAAAAAAGTGGTAAAAAGCATGGCAATGAGCAAAATTCTTATTTCAAATTTATATTAGTACACATACAAGCTATCAATGGAAGAATAGCAAAATGCATATTGATTAGCAAGATTCTTATTTTAAACTTATATAGTACACTTACTGCCTATTAAAGGAAAATAGCAAAAGACATTGCAATAAGCAGAATTCACATTATTAATCCATATTAGATTACTTACTTCCTATTAATGAAAAGCATAACAATTAGTAGAATTTTTATTTCAAATCCATATCAGATTACTTACTTTCTATCAATAAAAAAGCAATAGAAATTATTTCAATTAGTAGAATGATTATTTCAAAATCCATATCAGATTACTTACTTTCTATTAATAAAAATACAATAGAAATTATTTTGATTAGTAGAATTATCATTTCAAATTCTTACTAGATTACTTACTCTCTATTAATGGAAAAATAGTAGAAGGCACATTAATTAGCAGTATTTTAATTTGAAATCTATATTAAACTACTTACAATCTATTCATAATAGAGCAATAGAAATTATTTTAATTAATAGAATTATCTTTTCAAATTCTTATTAGATTACTTACTTTCTATTAATGGAAAAATAGTAGGAGGCATATTAATTAGTAGATTTTCATATGAAATTTATATTAAACTACTTACAGTCTATTCATAATAAAGAAATATAAGACAAAATAATAAGCAGAATTCTTAATTCAAATTTACATCAAATAACTTACAAGCTTTTAGTAAAAAAGCATTAAAAGGCATTGTTATCAGCAAGATTCTCAATTCAAATACATATTAAATAACTTACTCCCTTTCAATGAAAAAGAAAGAAAAAGCATTATAATAAGTAAAATTCTCATGTCAAATCCAAATCAGATCACTTACTTCCTATTAATGAAGGAATAGCAGAAAACATGGTAATTAGTAGAGTTCTCATTTCAAATCCATATTAGACTACTCACTGCCTATTAATAGAGAAGCAATAAAAGATATGATAGTAGCAGCTTGTTATTTCAAGCCTACATTAGACCACTTACTTGCTATTAATGGAAGAGTAACAAAAGGCTTGTTGGTTAGCAAAATCCTTTTTCAAATTTATATTAGATCACATACTATCTAACAAAATAAGATTAGCAGAAGCCATGATAACAAACAGAATTCCCATTCCAAATCCATATCAGGCCACTTACTTTCTATTAATAGAAGAGCAGCAGAAAATATAAGTAGAGTTTTCATTCCAAAACCATATTAGACCACTTACTGCCTATCAATATAAGAGTAAAATAATAAGCAATATATTTATGTCAAATCTGCATTGGACCACTTACTTCCTATGAATAAATAAGTGATAGAAAATATATTGATTAGCAAGATTCACAGTTTAAACATATATTAAACCACTTACTTCCTATTAATGGAAAAATAGCAAAAAGCATTAAAATGAATAGGATTTTTATTTCAAATTCATATTAGACCACTTACACCCTAGTAATGAAAAAACAGGAGATATAGCAATGAGCAGGATTTTCATTTCAAATCCATATCAAATTACTTACAGCCTATTAATTAAAGGCATGGTAATTAATAGAATTTTTATTTCAACTCCATATCAAACCACTTACTCTCTATCAATGAAAAAGCAGCAAAAGACATTATAATTAGTAGAATTCTCATTTTGAATCCATATCAGACTACTTACATACTATTGATGGAAGAATAGCAGAAATAATACTAATAAGTAGAATTCATATTTCAAATTTATATCAGACCACTTACTGCCTATTAATAGAAAAGCAACAGAAGGCATGGTGATCAGTAGGATTTTTATGTCAAATTGTATTAGACCACTCACTACCTATTAATGGAATCAAAATTAATATTAATTAATAGCATTCTTTTTTGAATTTATATCTGATCACTTACAAGCTATTAAATAGCAGGAGTAAATATGGTATTGAGTAGGATTTTCATTTGTAATTCACATTAGACAACTTACTGCCTATTAACAAAAGACATGGTGATTGGCAGAATTTTTATTTCATATTTACATCAACCACTTACAAGCTATACATAGCAAAGCAATGTAAGGCATAACAATTAGCAGAATTCTGATTTCATGTCCATATTAGACCACTTACTTTCTATCAATAGGAGAGCAGCAAAGCAGTGAAAAGACAGTAATGAGTAGAATTTTTATTTCAAATCCATATTGGACCACTTACTCCCTATTAATAAAAAAATAATAGAAGGTATGATAATTAGCAGGATATTCATCTGAAATTCATATCAGACTACTTACCCCCTATCAACAGAAGAGTAGGAGAAGGCATTGTAATCAGTAGAATTCTCATTTCAAATTTATATCAGACCACTTACAAACTATTGATAAAAAACAGCAAAAGATATTGTATTTAGCAGAATTTTTATTTCAAATCCATATTAGATGACTTACTCCCTATCAATAGGAGAGCAGCAGGAGATATAGTGATTAGCAGGATTCTTATCTAAAATTTACATCAGACCACTCACTTCCTATTAATAGGAGAGCAGTAGAAGACACATTGATCAGCATCATATAATATCTATATCAGACTACTTACTCCCTATCAGTGAAAGAATAGAAGGTATGGTAATTAGTAAAATTCTCATTTGCAATTTATATTAGACCACTTACAAACTATTAATGAAAGAGTGGCAGAAGAAATCATGGTAATCCATTGATGTGAGTTCATATTTCAATGCAAAATATTCACATACTATCTTCATGAATGAAATGAAACAGCCAATGAGTAAGGTCTTTCATAATGTTACCTTATGATAATTACCTAGCCATAAATATCATTCAATCATTTTATCTTCATTAATTTTTCACCAACTCAAAATCTTACCTGTGTGTGTGGAAACCAACTTGCTAATGCCTTACCCAGACTATTCTCTGCTTTTTGAGGAATCCTATAGTCCACAAAAGGCACCAAGGAACTATATGGCATCAATATACACATTTCTATACACTCAAAACTATCACTTACTATTTGACTGCATGTTCAATGCATAGCAAGATATTCATCTCTTGTGCTGTAACCAATAGCATCTGCAATGATGCATCATTCAGTGCAGCTGCAGTCTGTCCCAACAATATGCTACATCCTGCATTAGATGTATCCATGCCTGATAATATAATCAATAGAATAGAAAACTGCTAAACCATATATGCACAGACCTTCCAATTTCACAAACACTCTTGGAGGATATTTCATCCTGCATAGATGTCCCCATACATTTATCTTGGCAAAAATTTCATCAGCATGCCTCCTTTGCCTCTCCAGTTGTTTCTCATAAGGCAGCACTAGGTCTGCAAA
>JBBPQW010000204.1:0-31070 GCA_038092695.1 Boletus rubropictus
GCACGTGCAAGACCATCCTCGAGCGTCTGGATATCACGCTTCAAACGATCAACTTCGAGCTGGAGCGAGAACTTCGCGGTCGTATGCGAATCCCCAAGCTTCTTCGACTCCTCCTTGGCTCAGAGTGCATCTTGCACAGCCTTGAAATCGGACTGATGCTGTTCAAACAGCCTCTCGTTCTTCGCAAGGCTGTCAAGCGCAGACTGGAGAGCAGATTCTTTCATCTCGACGTTCCGTCGTTCATGGCGAAGCTGAGAATCGTACTCTTTCTCCACCGTGAGGAGCTCCTGTTCCAACCGCTCCCTCTCCTCACGTTCGTGCTTATCTTCCGCAACAAGGTCCTCGACATGGCGCGCCAATTCCTCCTGCCGTGATCGATGGGCGAGGATGTCTTGGCAAGCTTGGTCGTAGAGGTCTTGGAGGTCTTGAAGCTGCGTTTTCAGTGTATTGACTCTCTATGAATAGTCCGAGTTAGTCAGATAACTTGGTGTTGTTCGCCACACTCACCTCCTTGAGCGCTGCTGCAAGTGCTTCGAGCCTTTCTCGCTCGACAGCATCGTCCTCACGAAGACGGTTGCTTTCCTCCTTGATCCGGTCGTTCTCCTCCTCCAGCACGTAGACCTGATCACTCAGCTTCTCTATTTCCCGATTGGCAGCTTGGATCTCGACGTCCTTTTCATCTGCCTCCTTTTCGAGATGTTGCAGGGTGGCTTCAAACTTGGAATGCAGTTCATTGGTGTTGGCTTCCAGCTCCGAGATGTTGAGACGAAGCTCTTTCGACTCCGTCTCACGTTCTGCAAGAGCCTAAACATGAAGCGCGATCAGTCGTGGGTGGCTGTTTAGTCAGAAAGGAGTATACGTCGCGAAGTTCCTCGACTTGTCCACGCGCCTCTTCGACTTCTCCTCTCCACTCTTCCTCGACTATCGCGACAATCCGGTCGTGCTCAGCAATCAGGTCCTCGATCTCCTTGTTCTTCATTTCGATCTCATCTTCTTTTTGTGAAGCCTCGATCATTGTCGCAGCAAGCTTGTCACGCACGGAATTGAGGTCTTCCTCCACAGCCTCCCGCTCTTCTCGCGCCTCCAGCATCTGGGCTCGGCTCTCGCTGCGTTCAATCGACTCCGCCTCTCTCCTTCGATGAACCTCCTCGAACTCTAATCCAAGGTGTGCAATCTCGTCCGCTAGCTCTTCTTTCTCGTCTTCCTTCCTCAGAAGAAGCTCATTCTGTTCCTCTATCCGAGCGCGTAGAGCGTCATTCTCGGCCTCGAGCTCCTCGAGCTCCCGCTGCCATCGCGCGCGCTGGTTGTCTCCCCGCCCATCCAAACCGTCGTCACCGCGCTTCTCAACGACCTCGCGGAGACGTTCGATTTCTTCTACGTTGTCCTCGAGTAACCCTCGGATGTTATCCAGCTCTTCCTCGAGTTCCTCGTTTCTGAGTTCGGCCCGTCGTAGAGCATCTTCGTCAGCTGCAGACACACGCCCTCGCCGTAGTTCTCGGATTTCACGTTCGCGTTCCTGCAGCTTTGCCTCGAGGTCACGTTCCCTGTCGCGCGAACTGGCCGCACCACGCTCCTTTTGTGAACGTTCCAATTCACGCTCGAGTTCGAGCACGAGCCGCTTCAGCTTCTTGAGTTCTAGACCACGTTGCTGCACCTCGACTTTGAGGGACACGTTTTGTTTGAGGGCAGCGTCGACTTGATCGGGGGCGAGTTGAGCCAACCGCTCTTCGAGAAAGTGGACGCGAAGTTTAATGTTGAAGTTTTCCTTCTTGAGGTTGTCGATGTGCTAAGTGAGAACACACAAAATAGGCGTCACTACATGCATAGCAGGGGCGGACGGAAGCAAAAAGAAAAAGAGTCACTTTTTCTTGATCGCGAAGCGTGAGCGTGACGCCCTTGTTGCCGCCTGGGGTCGCTCGTGTACGTTTACGATTCGCGACAGGCGTGTCTAGACCGTCGCCTCCCAATTTATGTCCGGGGGTGTCCAAGAAATCGCCGCCCTCTCCTCCGTCGTCTCCCTCATCGCGACCAGATGCGGCTAGTCGTCTGAGAGCAGATCCAGGTTCCTCAAGCCGCTTACGTGCACTGATGGGAGCTTGTTCTTGTGGCGAAGGCGTGGGTAGCGGTGCCGAGGATGGTGCGGTCGTCTGGGATGATACGGAGGGGACCCTGTGGTTTCTACCTGGCGTAGAGATGCCAGACACAAGCGAACCAAGGGAGAGATCGGGGAGTGTCATGGCGGATTGCGACGACGAGTCGGCGCGTGCATTCAGTGCAGCCGACATGACGCTCCAAAAAGTTAAAGTTGCGTCGTCGAGGCCGTCTCAAACGGGTGCGTCTTTCTGCCCATTGGAAACGTTTTACTGAGTACTGAGCCTCGGAGTGATGGATACGCTCACTGGTCTGTTGGGCCTTGATGGTGTAATCAAAGTTGTTGTCAGACCAGATTCTGTTGAAATGTACATGCGCTGTAGCTCGTCGTGGTCTTGAGTTCAGTGAGCAACGGTCCCGCTCACCGCTAGCACGTTGGCTGGTCTGAACGAAGCTGCAGGTCACTCACCGGAGCATTATCACTCACGTGACACAAACATACGTGACATAAGCATTTCACTCTCAAACATCGTGTCGTGGGTTCGTCCAAGTTTTTGGTGCGATAACTTCAACCATTGCGACTGTTATCCTCATGTCAAAGTCGCCGGCGTTGCCACTACGGTACTACGAACTGTCTTTGGGAACGAGCGCTCCTCGTGATGTGGGGCTCGAAGTCAAAACATCGAATCCAAGCTCTTGTGGATCTTCGTACGCAGCTTTGTTTTTCCACGTCCCACCGATGTCAGGGAGGTCGGATGCGATATGAAAAATGGACATGACTTGAAGGATTTCACAGTCCGATCATTGGCAGCATGGTTGTACATCTTTTTTGGTATCGAAAGGTTTTTGATACCAGAGGCGGTAGTGTTCACGTCAACGGTGAATGATGCATCATTTGTCTTATTGTGAGATAGGCAGGGCCAATCACGACTGAAATCAAATCATATTTTCTTTGCCAAATGTATTTCTTGAACAAAAACATTCTTTCAGATTGATGAGAAGAGAAACGATATATAAGTCTCTGGAGAGTCGGGGGCTGGCGCTTGCGCCGCTACGTCACATATGGGCAGTACGAAAGGACCGAATGCAGCGCTACAAGTTGGTTCACTCCAGTGCAAGACACTGTCATCGGTAACGACCGTGTATATGATAACATGATACGACTAATCGATACACAGTATCAACGAGTCAAGGACGCAACGCGATGTGCGGGACAGAAACTATAAACAGTAGAATCGATCTACATGAGGTTCCCGTCAATAGCTGAAGGAGAGCAATTAAAATGTGAAGTATCAGTGGAGCGCATGCATATGGTAGTCAACATAGGAGCAATTATCGGCGCTTCGGCGGGATGTATAAAGCATGGCACTGGTGCAAATAGACAAGCTTCCAGCCTCTAAATCGCGCCTAATGCCCAAGCGAGGGTTTGGGAATCCACATAGCTGCGAGAGCTCAGCTCTCGGCATGTACGACGCGAGAGAGCGGTGATTTCGTCTCTGGGGCACACAATAGCTTTGCATGTGGTAAGAGTGACTGTTGCACTCTTTCCTTGTTGTGGAGCGCACTACTGTTGCTGCACGGTACAGCCTGACATGGCACCAAGGGCGGGGAACGGCCAGCATTGTTCCCGCACTCTGGAATCCTATAGGTCCGCCCCCGCGACCGCAACCTACTACGCTCGCGGTAAGCAAGTGTAAGGGAAGCTACAAGCTGCGGCATCGTCAACGTGAGCGTTTGTGCGTTAGCAGAGACTATCCCCATTCGTGCTGGTGGAGAGGGCGAGCGCCGAGGAATGGTGTGACGAGGTTGATTTTGACAAGGCCGTTGTGGAGTTTCAAAACGAACGTGGTGTCTGTGAGACGTGGATCTAGGAGATGGGATAGCGGAATGGGAAGTGACGGGTAATAAAGGGCAAGGGGATGCCTTGGCCGCTGGTGGAGAGGCGGCTATTCCGTCGAGAGAACTACTCCTTCCTGGGCTCAACTCTGACGAGAGTGTTAATAGAGCTGGATTAATTGGCGGGGTCTTCCTGCTCGGCGCTGAAAGGATCAGGGACGGTAGCGACATGGTTGGCGACGATATTCGTGGTAAAGGGTTAGGCATGGCCCGCCCCTCTACGCAACCATTCTCGGTCAATCTCTTCTGTATCCTTTCGACCAGCGTATGGTCCATAGCGTTGAGGTCGCGTAATCTTTCGGAGGCATCTGGCTTTCCAGCAGATCGGCGAACCTCAATGCCACGCAAGATACTTCGATGGACGACACCCAACCACCAAAGTTCTGCTACTTGGCGCCTGCTTTTCTTCGGACGCTTTTGTTTCGCGTCCATTCCAAGACCACTTTGTGAAGAAGACACAGAAGACTGGGCACAGCGACGCTTGCGCGGAGCCTGGCTCGCAGATGGCAAGCGACCATCCGGATAAGAAACGCACGATTCGTCGAGCATGTCCACGTCCAAGTCGCCATCCGGTGGTGCGATTGGAAATGGGACGACGCTTCTCACATCCGGGAGGTCCGGCTCCAAGTCCTGCACCCTTGAGCCACAAAACCGTTTTCCAGAAATACTCTGCGAACAAGCCGCAGAAAGTGAAATGGAAACGGTAGGCGGAGCTTTGTAGGTCACCAGGAAGGGAGAAGGCGTAGAGGACAAAGAATGATGGCGAGAATGACACGAAATCGGGATGGACCCAGTGGAAGACTCGAAATCGTTCCAGCCACAGCCTGTCCGGGCGGAGGAAACAGGGTAAATAGAGCCTTTTGGACAACCGGGACCACAAATGTTCGAACGCGAGTTGACGTTAGTCGAATCTGCGAGGGCTGGGCGAGAGCTCGGAAGCAAGGAGGGTCTTGGAGTCGGGGTATATGAAGAATGAAGCGACAGCGGTTGAGCGTGTGTAGCCAACATTTTTACAAGACCGAATCTCAGTCGTCGTTGCACAATAAGAACGATTCGCGAATTACTCGCAATCAATTGATGCACGCAAATGAGAACGGGAAGTCGTGCTTCGCGCACGGAACGTTGCGATTATCGGGAGATTGAACGAGGAAACGTCCTGCGCAGCTCGTTGCGTGCGATACAGCAAGGAACAGAGGCTGGATCTTTGCCCTGTTCCTGTATTGGATCATTACCCGAGTCCAGATATCAAAAGGTAAGCATCTACTCGTCGACAGGCAAGACGACGACGAACCCACCTAAAGACTGGGACACGACACGGTGTAGGAACGACACAGAGCAAGAACGCGGAAATCGCCTTGTTCGGGTTTGGGACACGAGGCTGGCTACAAACAGCCCCCAACGGCACAACACGGGCAGCCAATATAGGCGTGACGATCACGTGCGTGGAATGGATCACCACTCGTGCACCGCACAGCTTGTCGAATAACCTGACTTCTCGCCCATTCCAAGTTACAATACGTCTTGTTGACGCTTTTCGACCCGTGTAAAGCCACCCATATGCCTTGGAAACACTCGTTTAACTCGGCGGATCCGTCTCCAACTATCCGTGGGTGATGATATGGACTCACAAGGAGTGCGCAGCCAGCAAATAGCCCGGGGTTTCTGGTCACCTTGCGCCTTGCTCCGAGTGAGAAGCCACACCTCCAATACCCTGTGCGAGTCTCCTCTGAACCTTGATCATCCCTGAGATTGCAGATGCACCATAGGCTGGCAGGTGAGTTCTGGTGGCACGTAGCAATTTGTCGGTCATGCTCAACTCTCAACCCCTCGTAGGGAATGCGCCTCGTGGTGCTAGATCCATGAACACTGATATTAATGTGGGTGCTATTAGCATGAGATCAAGTGTGAGCATTCGGCGGAGATGCTGAGGATCCTTGATTCTTCGCCAGATCGAATACAGTGAATCACCCCCAGGCGTCACGGAGACTGGTTAGTATTAGCTCGGTCTCGGTGAATAGCCGCAAAGAACAATGACGACCGGTGCAATTTGTTTCAACTATGATACCTAACACGGGTTCTTATACAGATGAATTGAATCTGCAGACATAAAAATCTGCAGATGCGATTTGACACGTGGTGGGCTTGGCCGCCCAACCCTAGTTGAGTAGTTTGCATGACATCGTCATCTGATGTGTCTACAGGCGAAGTCTGGACGTTTCCGAAATGCTTCAATCGATTCACCGGTGCACTGAGGGGAGGAAAGAGTACTCGACTAAATGCAGTGCCATCCAAGAAAGGCCTCTCATCTTCGCGTTCACTTGCGTTACCCTTTCTGTGGAGCTATCCGTTTCTATCGCATTCCCCACTATCATCAATGCTCTGCACGTATCTGGGTTCACCTGGGTCGGCTCTGCTTGCGGTCATCGACGAAGCGGCCTTGGCCCACATCGCTGGATCATGTCATCTCAAGAAGTTTGCTGCCAACTGGGACAAGTCGCTAACCAGATGATCTGGGGAGGTTTGCAAGTCACGGTTCTCCTCGACTGCCCTTTTTATTGAGAACTTGTGTATCCTAATTCCTAACGCTTTGCGTCAAAAACCCTTCCACCATCATTCCGTTCCTGAAATCGCATCACCAGCTACATGAGAAGGTCTCCTTTGACATTCCAACGCTCCCCGCGCTTGGGTGCTTCACGAACTCTTCAGCGCTCTCAGTTCAGCTACGTGGACGTTGCGACCGCTGACGGATCAAGCTTTCTGCAGACGGGCTTAACTATGGAAGATGTTTGCAGCCTGTTGACTTTCGGGTTTGGGCCTCTTGATGACCTTCAATCTTCACAAGTCCAACACCAATTCATTCTCCTTGAACGACGACGAACTTGCTCTGTTGATCGAGGCATGGCCTAAGCTAGAGATCTGCCACTTTGACCAACATACTCGATTGACCCAATTGGATTATAGTGCATCTCTCCAGCAGCTGACGCTGAGTAGACCGTTGCTCTTCCTCACACGATGCTGTCGTGTCGGAATGTGCGTCGAAGCAAAGGTCATCCCATCGTTAACAGACGATGACAGCCATCACAATGCTCTTGCTGCCCGACTCGCTCACCCGAGAGGCAACCGAAATACTTGGGCAGTTTTTATTGGAGCACCTTCCCTCGTTGGGCGACTTCCCGGAGTGGATTCCTTTCCATGGAGTGGGAGAACGCCGACAGCAGTTCTACCGGGACCCGAGTCCACATTTGAGCGATGATGATGTAGCTACTATCTCCACTGGATGCTTACTTAATGTGTATACGGGCATCTCTCTTGTCTGATTGCTATAGCTTCCGGCGCCACTTCAGCATGATTGCATCTATCCTGAGACACCAACGGTTTAGATGGCCCATCCAAAGCCAAAGCACACACACACCCTCCCACCTACGACGCCCCTTTCGCAGCAAGTCGGCGGGCACGCAGGTGTAAACGTCACAGAAGACGAATCGCTGCTGCTCAAACCCACCCTTCCGCGCGAGATTGCCTTCTACCAGCTGGTCAGAGACATCGCAGATCCCTCTTCTGCACTATACGATCTCAAAGTTTGGATGCCCAAGTTCTATGGCTTGTTGAACCTAGAGGGAAAGCTCGCCGATCCAACCGATGACAGCAACGAAACAGGAATTGTGTCTGCTATCGTCCCTACTCCGGAGTTAGAGGGTACCTCTACGTCCTCTGGCGATCTCGAAGACACTACCGCTCCCGCGCAGGTCATTGTTCTTCAGAACCTGTTGTACGGCTATCGCAAGCCCTGCGTCCTGGATGTAAAACTCGGTGCAGTACTCTATGACGAAGATGCTCCAGCAGAGAAAAAGGCACGCATGATCAGAAAAGCGGCAGCGTCAACCTCTTTGAAAACTGGCATAAGGTTGACTGGCTTTCAAGTGAGCGTTTCCTTTGGAATCAAAAAGACAAACAAACTCGGAGATGTTATGTATTCATTTCGATAGGTATATTCGAATCAATCTCCTGAGCCAGTTGTATATGGGAAGGCGTACGGATATAGCTTGAAGCCGGAACAACTACAGGAAGGGATCAGGAACTTTTTTCCCTGCTCAGTCTCGTCATCTTCGACCAATGCCGATCTTGGGATATCATCCTCATCGAACTCGAATGCAGGCCTTCCTACAGATACCCTTCTTACCCTCCTGACATCCCTCCACGGCTCACTCACTGATCTCCGTGAAACCCTCTCGAGTGTAGACGTGAGGATGGTCGCTAGTAGCGTGCTAATCATCTATGAAGGAGATTGGGAAGGAGCTGCTGCGGCATCTGGTCACGGCGGAGGACCCGGCAGCCTTGAAGAGGTGGAAGGCGAAGCGGATGAGGAAGCCGAAAGTGATGAAATCGAGGTGGAAATTGACGAGCAGGGCGAAATCATTGTGGAGTCTATTCCAATCAACAGCGCTTTCGAGACGTCCTCCACGTCCTCGTGTACGGATCCACCACCTCGCTTGTACACGGTCTCCCTCATCGATTTCGCTCATACGCGCGTCGTGCCAGGGGAGGGACCTGATCATGGCGTTTTGATGGGCATGGACACGTTGATAGGATTGGTAGATCGCAGGAAGCAGGAGGTAGCAGCATTGGGGGTGGAACAGTCCAATAATGGCCGAACGACTTAGAACGACGAAATCTCTATTGGACGCATGTCGTTTAGGGTGTAATATCCGCGCGGTGGGGGAATGGTCCACTTCCGTTTACTTTCCTTCGACACTTTGGGGCAGCACTATGAAACAACTAGTGTGTTATTTCAGCCCAGGTTCTCGATCATCTTGTCTATCCCCATCACCATTACAGAGCGTGGCATGATTGCCACCGCCGATATCATCCATCCAGTTCCTCGGGGATAGGAGGCCACTACTATAGATTTAAATCTAGGTTGTGTCTGAATCAATCCCTTTGTAGGCGGCGTGGGTGTAGTATAACCAGACTGAATACTGTTATATTAATATAATGTTGTTTCCAATTGCTCTTCATCGATCGATATAATTACCATCAAACGAAACGAAGACACGGTCCGTAAAAAAAATAGAAAGCGTTCAGAGGGCGACAAATAATCATGGTCCCGTATGGTCCGTCCAAGCCAGGCCTTTAATGCCATCGTGGTTTTACACGTTCTCCGAGTCCCGCGCCACATTTCTGATCCCCTCCCGAGCCTTCCTGCCAGCATCCAGGATAGCCTCTTCCCATATTTTCGCCTCTCGGGTGTTGGATGCACGCAATACGACCACATCACCTCCGCGTGGATACGCCATATGAACACGAATGAGCGGATCTTCTCGGCCGTTCATCGATGGATTGATCTGTATCTCGTTCACCGGCATAGGCTAAGAAAACCAAACCGATACCATTATCCCGATCAGTCCTCCGCATGCACGCCCAACCCCAAATCGATCACACGGGGCATTCAAACAAAGGCGATTCCCACTCACCACGCGGTACAACCCCTTTTCAGCCTCGCCCACCAGCACCAGTATATCGTTACACAACAACACCCGCAGCTTGCGCCCACTCCTTGCCTTTTTCAACACGCCCTCTTTGACGAGTTTGCGTGGACCGAGGTGTCGCGTTGGAGCCGTCAGATCTAACTTGCCTTGTCCGATCCACAGTGTGCGACTGATCTCTCTCAGTCGTTCTCTCCCTTCTCGATCTCGGATCGTCTCGTTCACGTCTTCGAGAATTTTTTCAGCCGTTTGGAGTGCGGCGAATATGGACTTTCTTTCAGCGATATCGCCCCAGGACGTAGTTGACGGCGATGCTAAAGGACTGACAGCCCCGGATGGTGATGAGGAAGGATCCGTATAATGCAGGATCTGGCGGATGAGTAAAGGGTATCGGGTAAGACGTTGCACTGTGAACACATGGATCACGAGAAACGAGTAAGCGATGGTACGTCAGTTAACAGCGTCCTGAATATTCCCTTTGGGACCAGAGGACGTACTAGGCGCAAGCAAGTAGCTCGATAAGTCCAAATTCCGTGCTGAGGGGCTTTCTCGAAGGTTCTGCAGCGCATATTGCAGCTCCAGCATGTGTCACACGCCAAAACAAGAACACACCTGCAATTGCGTAGCCAACGCGGGGTCGCTCTCCCGCATTTGCTGCAGTACCTTTCCCGCATCCGCTTGATTGATGCAGTAGTTCTACCGAGGGGGATAACCACATCGAATAAGAAGTGACGCAGCAACAGAACAAGGATAAGTGATAGCATACAAGGTATATGCTCATGTTCGGCATATGTTTTTCCAACAAGTCACCAATATGGTCGACGTATAGGCGACAGTCCCGCTGGCGCTCTTCAAGAGTCGAAAGGAACGTCTTCGAAGTGCCATAGGACAAGGATCAAGTACAACCAGCAACACGAGAAGCAAATATCCCCTCACCGTATTCGTGATCAATATGTCTTCGATATTCGAAAAAATCGTCATGGTAGCCTTTTCATCCAACACCCCCATCAGACGGGAATAAAACAACTGCAGGTCCAATCATCCATCAGTCAGTCCCACAATATCCCTGGAGACCCCATCCCTCTCCTTTCCAAAATATTGCCAAAGCCACGTACCTCGACGACTAACTGGACATCCCTCACATAATCTGCCTCAGTAAAGATCAGCTCGAAGATTGCCTCCTGGCGCTTCCGCTCCTCCTTTGGGATTTCCTCCAACGCAGACCGATCCACCAGACTCGCCCAAGACGATCCAAATACCGAATCGTACCCTGTCGTTGGTCCATCGTCCCCACCGGGCAGTGACGCCGATGCTGGCGAGGGCATCGGTGTGTGATGCACAATCGGTCCAGATATGACAAGTTTTCGATCGCGCTCAGGGTTATCCGGTGTACTCGCGCGCGTGTGTCGTCCAATAAAACTGAGAAACTGTGACGTGCGACTCTCTCCACCACCTCCACCTTCTCGTTCCCGAATTGAATGGGTTATCGATGTAGCAGGTGACCTCGGAGGAGACGTCGGTGCCAGTGACCCGGTATCAAACGACGACATCGACAGTCTACTCGCCGACGCCGATGCTGATGTTGTGTGTGCATGTGGTAGCAGAGGCGCATGCCCAAGCGTATGTCCATGTCCATACGACGCTTGTGTCTTCTTGAATGTCTCATATCGCTCGAACGCGTCGTCCGGGTGTACGATATTCCCGTTCGACCGTGTCTTGAAGTAGCCCGTTCCAAGCATCACCTCCCCCTCCCCGTCAGTGGCGGCGGTTTCAAACGATCCAAACAGCACATCCGAGGACGAATTTGTCTTTGGTAAGTCGAGCGTTGGAATCGGCGGAAGCCCCTTGGTCAAAAGGTACGGTAGATTATGTTCGGGGGCTGCAGGCGCCGGGCGCCGCTTCCGTCCAGGAGACGACTTTGAAAGAGCCCCTCCAGAACTCGACCCCGACTCTTCCCGTATGACAGCACTCGGTGCAGGTGCGGATAGGACAAACGGGCGTGGACGTGGCCCTTCGTCTTCAACGTCCACAAGCGGAGTGACAACCAACCCAGCCGCTTCCAGCGCGGACCGTCGCTCGATCTCGCGCGCCGCCATTTCCCGCGAACTTTCAGGATCGTGCTTTGGCTTGGACATGCTGTCATCCCCTTCATCGTCCAGTGAATAGTATGCATCCTCTTCGTCCTCGTCTCCATCCGTGGACGACGATGTCCCATACAACTCGGGCGCAGCGCCGAGTCGATATGTGTCTTGGGGAGAAGTATATGGTGTGCTATAAACATCAATCGCCTTGTCATACGGATGAGTGTCACCATCGTAATCTCCATGATGGGCCTGCCCTAGGTCCCGTTCGAAATCCGATCGAGCTTGCGCAGAGACGCCCAGATCGACGTCTATGCCAAAGACGCAATCAAAATCACGTCGCATGAACGAAAACAAAAGACATAGAATTTTCGAATCCGTATTGGTGCACGAGAAGAAATGTTAGGCGCGAGACATGACGGGCGTTTTTTGGATTTTTTGGGTTCAAATCCGGGGGACAAGAAGGGAAAGACAGGGCACGAAAGAACGGGTACAGTGACATCCAGAACATGCAACCACAACGACGGTGAGGGTGTCATAGCAACGAAAAATGAAGAGATATATTTCAGTCTAAATCCACCTCAGCATGTAAAAAAGGTAAGAGGAACTCAAGGGAGTGTCTCTTTTGTGACTAAGGAAATCCACTAACCCTCGATCACCTCCAGGTAGGCGGCAGGCGCGATAAACACGAAACCTTCATGTTCGACTTTCCACCAATCCGTTTCAGCACGGTCGACGACGGTTAGCATGTCGCCTTCATTAAATGTAAGCTCGTCCGTGTTCGTACTCTCGTAGGGGTACAATGCCGTCGCGTGAACTGCGTTCGATCAGCCATCGTGAGCAGTGACCTGTCAGAGAGAATACAACAGGCATGGCGCACCTTGCTCCACTTTCTGAACGTAGGTCTGAGGAAAAAAACCAGTTTTCCCATCCTTGACTGTGGTACCGTACCACCAATCACCACTAGACTTAGATGGATGAGCAACGATAATCGAGTTTGTATCAAAGTCTGATCAGCACTCGTATATTCAGTGAAGAACGACGAATGACAACAGAAACACTCTCACCTAGATCCTCAGCCCGCTGTCCTTCGTAGGGATACAAGGATCTGACGCGGATCTCTAACGAAGGAAACCCAACATCAACGCGTTGGTCACTGCACATGGACGGATGTACACACCGGTGGAGACATCAACGTCAGCCATGAGCTCAGACCCATTATCTAGAACAGGCTCCGACACTTGGATGACAGGGGCTACATTGGCGTCAGTTTGCTCTTCCTCGGTTTCTTCAGCAGTTACAGGAAGATGGTCCACCTCCCGCTTGTGAATGTCTGCAGCCAGCCCATTGTACCAATCCACAGATTCCTTCTTTCCGTGGCCGAAGGAATCGCTCTGCCCCATCAGAGGTGCCGCAGGAAGCTCGACAGAAGACACCGTGAAGCTCGCCGGAGCCGGAGCAATGGTTGGTGATGATGGACGAGCAACAGCATTTATATACGCAGGTGGAGCACTATCGCCAATGATTCTTCCAGATGTAGCAGCGCCACTTCGGTCATTTGTGACAGTCCTTCTCAGCCGAGCGCCGCCCTGAATAGCACCCAACAATGCGCTCCGATCACCAGTTGGTGCTGGGGCGACGATGGCTGCAGGCGGCGCTACTGGTGCGGGCGGTGCCGAAGGAGGCGGGGGCGGCGCAGGAGCAGCGGGGGAGCTGGGGCTACCTGAAGATGGGGCCGGTCCAGCAGACTGGGGACGTGTAGGCAACAAACTACCGAAAAGCTGCTGCGCGAGACCCATCCGTGTATCCCTCGTCCCAACTTCTTCGTCACTGCTACCATCCTCTTCTTTCTCCATGACATCATCCCAGTCATCGTCGCTATCCTTCGGGGCAGTGTGATACGTCGTTTTGACCGGTGGAGGAATACCTGGGCTCTTGGGAGGTAATGGCGCCGATGGCGCCACAGGTGATGCAGTTTGGGCAAAGAAGGGATTACCGCTTCCGTTTACTGTGGTCGTCGCAGGCGGAGCGAGAGTGGAGCCTCCACCTTTCTTCATCAAACGACTAAAGGGATTATTGCTAGGTTTCTCGGAGGTAGATGCTGGAGTCGCTGGAGCAGGTGGCGGTGGCGGTGGCGGCGGGGGTGGGGGGATTGCTTCCTCAGTGGACTCCCTTCCTTGTATGGGTGAAGATACTGGCACCGCTGGAGAGGGAGGGGGAACAGGAGAACTAGGCACAGTCGACGCCGTACTGACGGTCGGAGAAGCTTTAGCAGCCAAAAACTGGTTCCTGCGTTCTTGATACACGGCCTCGGCCTTCCGTGCTTCCTCTTCCTCTTCTTCAAGCTTACGGAGGAGAGCCGCATGCTCTTCGCGCCTCTTGCGTAGAGCTTTTTCCCGTGCTTTGATCGCAATGTCTTCATGATCTCCCTCCGGCACAACGGGGGCAGGAGTGACAGGCGGAGGTGCAGGAGATGCTGGTGCACGAACAACAGGAGTGGGCGGTGGAGGAGCAAGTGGAGCTGGTGCCAGAGCTGGGGTAGGAGCAGCCGGAGTACGAGGAGCAGCTCCCTTCCGCGGAGGGGGTGGAGCAGGTGCGCGAGACTTAGGCGGGCGTGGGGCAGTCTTGACAACTAGCGTCGGCACTGGCGCAGGGGCTGGCGCTGGTGGAGGGGCCGTAGTGGTAGGCGTCGGCGAAGAAATCTTGCCTCCCTTCAGTGCTTTCTCAGCTTCAAGTTTTTCCTTCCTCTGCTTTGCGCGCTCTTCAGCTTGCCGCTCAGCTTCGCGAACTTTGTCCTCTGCCTCCTTCTTCTCTTGGGCAAGACGATCCTCAATAGTGGTGTCAATCGTAGGGGAAGCAACAGAAGCAGCTGAAGGAACGACGACACCAAGAGCTTGCTTACGGGCTTCCAAGCGACGCTGAGCCTCGGCGCGAATATAGGCCTGTCGCTCTTCGAGAGTCATATTTTTTATCCCAGGCGCGGGAGAACGAGCAGGAGCAGAAGGTGGTGGCGGCAGTTGACTGGGACTGTCAGCAGGCGGGGGTGGTGGTGGCGGCGTGCGTGTAGCAGCGGACAGTTCGCGCTCGCGATGACCTTCACGGTCACCACCACGGTTGCGATCCCTATCCCCATCTCTATACGACCTATCACGATCATAGTCCCTGTCGTCTCGATCGTACCTTGATGCGCTCCTAGAGTACGGTCGCTCCTCATCCTCTCGGTATCGCGAGGCTGGTGAATACCTTCCGCTGTCGTCCCCATCGAACCGTCCAAAACGTTCATTCCTTCGATCCCGATCACGCACCCACTCTCGCTTCTCTTTCTCTCTCCTTGCCTCTCGCTCTTCCACCTTCTTCTCCAGTTCCGGCACTTCCTCATGCATTAACCTTACAAGTTCTCTTTCAAGACGCCTCTTCTCCTCGTCCTTGGCTGTCGTCCTCGGACCTTTTGAAGCGTACTCGAGATCCTCTTGTAATCGGGTAATCCTGTACCGCAAATCTTCGAGCTCCCTATCCAGTGCATCGGACGACCGTTCACTCGCCAACGTATCGTCCAGCATTTTCTGTGTGTTCAGCAACTGCCTCTTGATGGAGGACAGGTCTGCCGTTACAGGGCTCGCGTCGTCCGCACGTGATCGAATAGCACTACGGTCCACGTGACGATTGCGAGGTTGGTAAAATCCACCAGGGGGCTCAGCATCCTCGTGTTTGTAGACAGTCGCATCCTGCCGCCCTCCTTGCTGCGTAAAAGAGGACGAAGAGGTGAAAGAGCGCTCTTTCAGACGCGAGACCGGAGCATCGAGTCCCGATGGAGAACGCGCACGACTATCGTTCTTGAGGATGTCTTTGAGAAAATTAACCGAGGTGTCGAGATCTCGAGAGGAAGGCGGAACAAGTTCTGCAGGAAGTTCATCCGGGATATCGTTTCCATTGAGTCCTGATAATGATCGACCATTAGTGAGCACACGGACGTTAAACGGAGGACTGACAAAAATTAATACTCACGTCGGTAAATTAAGCCCATAGCAACATGAAACTCTGCCAAATTTAGTTTACCTCGATTATCAGCATCGGCCAGCGTCCTACAGCATGTCAATGGGTCGTATCAGAATTCGAACGTATCATGGCCAGGTGTCGTGACTGACCAAATCCTCGCAAGGTCGTTCCTATCTAGGCCACTTTGTCCAAAGACCTCCAACGCCGTTTGACCGCCGATAAACCCAGTGCCTTGTGCATCCCAAGCTCTAAATATCTGATCATATTGTTTCTTCTCCGACTTGCTCAATGCCCATGGAATTCTAGGCGTTTCACCCCTTCCGTGGGCTTGATTGTGTTGCTGGAAGCTTTGCTGCAACGAGAGACCACCGAGTTGCTGCTGCGGGAGCGTGGCGAGCTGCGGCGTCCCTCCGGACGTGTATGGAGCAGAGATATTGGCAGGCATGAATGAGCTAGACATCATTTGAAGCCGAGGATCAATAAATCCAGTGACCTGAGGAACCAGTGGAGCCGGAGCACGTCCTGCAAAGCCAGTAGGCTGTGACAGAAACCCAACACCCGTTGGCTGCGCAACCAAACTTGGCATCCCAATGGACGACACCGAGGACCCACCTAGACGACTCTGGTTCGCATTCAGAAAGCTTGGCCGTTGCTGAGGTACGGAAGGCGGAGGTGGGGGTGGAGGCGCACTCTGCTGATAGTAAGTGGGAAGAGGCGGAATCGGGGGTGGTGGAGGATGTTGCTGGAAGCTGGATTGTGCACTAGCAAAACCCGTAGGTTGTGCTTGCAAGCCAGGGAATCCGGTTTGCTGAAATCCCTGCAGAGGTGCGCCGGGAAATCCTGTTGGCTGTGGGGCAAGACCACCGAACCCCGCGCCAAGTGCTGGTGCGCCTGGTTGGGAACCAAAGCTACCCTGGCGTTGCTGAAACTGAGCAGTGGGGTTTAGTTGTTGACCGGGTTGAAATTGCTGTTGGGGTTGTGGGCCAGGAAAGCCAGTTTGCATGGGATACTGAAATCCCGGCTGGCCCCACTGGGACATGGTGGATAATGGATACTAAGTAAAATTGTCCTTATAGCGTACTTGAAGCGCGTTGGCGCACAACAAGGAGGAACAACTGCGGACTCTCCTTCGTCGTCGCTGGCAATGATGGAGGGAGTAAACGTTGAAGCGGCGATTCAAATTCGCCCTTGTCTTCGAAATATATTTGATCCGTTTTCGTCTCAACTCCCGACTACCACGTCTGAACGAACTAGCTCATCACCATTGCGTCCTGGTCGACAGTGGCGTAGGTCCAAGTGTCTTCCTATCCGGCGTCTGTCTGAGTCGCACCGCAACGAAAATGAATGCACTCTACAACGCATTCATTGCTACCGAACTAAAATACTGTACTACCGGAACACAAGTTACAGATGAAAGGCAAGTGCATCAGTTTACACAGCAGGCGGGACAAGAACCTCCTGATCCCTCATCGTCTCGAGGAACAGCTAATGTATGCGATAGTAATGTGATCGATGCGGTATAGAATTAGATACAAAATATAAGGACCGATGGATCCATCGCGTTACATGTTTATCGTGTTCATGCTGGCGATGTTGTTGACGTTGCGTCGGTTTCCCGATTGCTCCTCCCGCAACGACTCAACATAGACAAAAGTGAGGATGATGTGATCCAACATCGAAAGCGCTTCGGTAGAAACATCGAGGTAGGCCGGATGAGACTTGCTCAAAATTCCAAGATTTTTCTCGTGAAATCGGACGAGCTTGACGTCCGACTCGACAGGCTTCATCTATTTCACGGACGCGTTTAAGGAAAAATCATCATTCGTTATTCCATCCAAGCAGACCAGTATGGAACATACCCAACAATGCGTCGATTCGAACTTCCACTTGTATGTATGCCGATTGGGACCTACGAAATACCGACCGCTGTATACACGTTCGGGGTATTTCCCAGAGTCACCAACATCCGTCATCGTCGTTTCATTTCGTCTGAAGTACCGGGAATCAACCTACCTGCTCCAAGCGCGCTTTTCGAGCATCACGTTCGCAGATGTCACCTTCCCATTAAAACGAAACACCGTCTCCTTCAAGCGATGCCACTCGATGACGCCCATCGTCTCCGGGATACCACTCAAACCGCTCCAGCGGTACTTGGTGATTGTGGTCACTCTCTTGGATGCGGGAGGTGTGGAGACGGTGTAGCGAACGTATCCTCGCTCGTCGGAGATATTTGTGTTCATGTGGTTGGTGGTACTGAATATGAGGCGCATTTCAGCAACAGAAGGTGAGGGCGAGAGCAGGAGGGCAGAGGCGGTCAGACGTCGTTCAGCTTGTTGATAGGTCGTTTACAGCAAATAACGATTCGGGCTGAATATCGGGGCGATGACTCGGACCAGCTGTGTTCCCTGGTCGCCAGTTGCCTCCCAGATGCGAGATGGTAAACCTACTAGGGATATCCTTTGCGTAAAAGAATTCCTGTCGAGCAGTCCGCGATATAAGGCAGGTAGGGATGTTATTAGTAGCCCACTGCCGTGTGGTAGCACCATGGTGACCCACCTCATGCTACCGGCTTCCATGTCGGCCATCGTGAGGAGACCGTCGCCAAGCAACTCCAGGTTCGTTCATGAGTGTGACCGACACTCTGCAGCGCACCTGGCAGGAAAAACGTCCATGCCATTATGCAGCCGCATTCGATGTACATATCGTGTTCTGAACGGCTCCAATCAACCTACAATACAGACACGTACAGCCTCAGTCTGACACGGTGAGTATTGCCATCGCCTTCAGCTCCGAACGGTACTATTCAAGTTGCACAGATGAAGCAAAGGGTCCATGATCTAAATTGCACAGAAATATTCATGTGCTATCGCCACTGCCATCGAGCCGCAACGTATTCGTCCGACTGGCAGAGTCGACAGCATTGATGGAATTGAGCATGCCCTATGCGTCCGATCCATGTCCGTGTCGCTCTCGCCGCAAAGACTCGACATAGATATAGGTCAGTATGACGTGGTCCAGCATGGGAACCACTTTCGGAGAGACGTCGAGGTACGGCGGGTGTGCTTGCTTTTTTATCCCGAAATTCTTATTGTGGAATCTCGCGAGCGCGGCGGTCGATTCCGCCAGCTTCATCTGCGAAGAACGTTCAGTTTAGGACAATGTCCAATTATTCATGATCCTTTTTCATAACAGCAAAAAGCGGAGCAGAGAGAAAAGAAATTGTAACATACCCAACAATGAGTTGGCTCGAGTTTCCACTTGTAGGCACACTTGTCGGGTCCTACAAAGTAGCGCCCACTTGTCGATTTCCCATCGGTTCGTCAACCACAACGCGACATAGGACCCTATAAGTCAGCCTCACCTGCTCCACCAGCGCTTCCCCAGCATGATATCTGCTTTGATCTCGTTCCCATTGAATCGAACGAGGGTCTCCTTCAGTTTGTGCCACTCGATCACGGCCATCGTCTCAGAGACACTATTCGAACCACTCCAGCGGTACTTGATGATCGTGGTTACCCGTTTAGAAGCCCGGGGTGTGGACACCGAGTAGAGGACACGGCCACGTTCATCAGAGATGTCCGAGTTCATGTAATCGGGAGTAGTGAAGATGAGGTGCATTTTCCAGGAAAAGGAAGTAGGAGGTCGACGGGAGATAACAGAGCCGATGGACGCACTGCGTCGGGTACGGGTTATATCATTATAGCGGCGCCGAAACATACATGGGAGCTGTGGAGAAGGTCATGTAGCGAGCCAAGATGTCAGCTGAGTTAATTCAAAATTCCCAGGATCGCTTGGGTGGATTACACTGACCCGCAGACTGTGGGATGAGCGTAGAACCGAGTTTATCACAGCTGATGGCAAGTCATGTCAAAAGGATGGCCAACATATCAAGTCGGTATTCTATAATGCTGTGAAATATCTTGTACATTAGGCTTACTAATCGGGAGCATTTGTGACATTCGTGTGACATACCGAAACGCACTGGAAGACCGGCGACGACGAGGACCACTCATATTGTCTCTAGCAATATGGACTCCACCGGGGACCCCCTCCTTGCCCTCCGAAATGCTATCAAATCCAAGACACCCATCACATATCTCAGCCGTAGCGAACCCGTCCCGACCCTCCTCGCAGCGACACACCTCGCTCTCAGCCCCGCCATTACCCTCCCAAAACTGACCCCGACACGCTACACCAAACCGGGTATTCCCAACTCGTCATCTACTACCGATGTATACACCCTCGAAGCCGTCTATCTCGCTTGGTTACTCCGCGATGCACCTGGCGCGGAGTACGTGCGGCAAGCCCGTGAGAGTGGCTTGACTGTCGGCTTCGTAAGTGTGACGGAGCGAAAGAGCATCGTTGAGTGGCTGGAAGGCAAGGTCGCTGACCTAGAGCGAATAAGACCGTTGACCTGTGGTAAGTTTGTCCCGATTCGTCATGCCTGAATTGGCGTTGGTCGACGGTTTCGTTGGTTTCCGTTGTGGGCAGAGTCGACGACGCCCCCTGGCACACCTCCGCGTCGGGGAGGGACGAGCGCAGGACTGTCCACTACACCCAGACGTCTTTCCCATACACATCCCTCCGACGCCACATCGCCTACCAAACGGCGGTATGTCGCCGATGCACAAGACATGGAAGTTGTCAAGCGAATAAAACAAAACGAAGTCGAGCTTCGAGACAGAAACACGGTTTTGAGAGGTACTAAACCCAACGTAGGTTTTGTTTTCCTTTCTTTGTCTTACTTTCTCAATGGGTCTAATGGTACCGCAAACACGTAGAATTTTTCTGCTCTCCACGCCAGCTTCACGGAACGCTTAAAGAATCTCCGAGATGTCAAACAGGGGAGTACTCCCGCACTTGCACCATCCGCCGGTCCGCCTATGCAAGCACGTAAAGCCAGTACGTCTCACTCTGAACACCATATTTACTTCTCTCCAACCATTCTTCGACAGAAAATATGTTTCCGATTATCATGATCTCGTCATCGCCAACCGCGCTGATTACGATGTACAACGTGAAACGGTTCTTACAAGAAGCGGTGTAAGTCATTCTCTTTTTCTCCCTCTTTTTTTCTTCGTATTCGCCGCCCGCACACAAGGTACTCACGCTGTCATTTTAGCTTCGAGCCTTCGGCCGCCGCGCGGGAACGTGCAGCTGCAGCTGGCAACCCCCGTGCCGAAGACCTTTTGCACATTGATCGGCGGCGTGACCCGCCCACCGCCTCTGCCGCCGCCTTCTCTTCTTCCACGAACACCGCCTCTGCCGCGACGTCCGCGGCCTCCCATGGTGCCGGGACCGGAACTGTGCAGAGATATTTCATCGTCGACAGTACCGACGCACTCCAGAAATTCGGGGAGGATGCATGGGAGAGGGTCGTATGTGTGATGACGACAGGCCAAGCATGGCAGTTCCGACCGTACAAGTGGAACGAACCACGAACGCTGTTCCATCACGGTGCGTCATGTTCCACGTGCCTTTATCCTGCCGCGCTGGTTGATAACTGACGTTTTTGACGTTCCCCGACCGGCGGTTTTTAGTCAAAGGGATATACTTCACTTGGGCAAATGATCCGCCCAATGCAAAGATTAAGGACTGGAACGTGACAGAACTCAAGGTTGGCCTCTAATTCTGTCCCATCGATCCGACTGACGTTGTATGGCCCGCTCAGATCGACCCTCACCGAAGGCACATCGACAAGTCGGTGGTAGCTCACTTTTGGAAAATCATTGACGATTGGTCCCTCACTAACAAACCATGGTTGCTCAAGTCATGAACAAAGAAGAGGGCGAGAGAGGAGAGAGGCGGTGGTGATGTGTGGCATATTGATACGTTTGTCAGTTTGTCCATATATACTTTTGTCCATATTCCTTGTGGCATGACTGCGTCGTGTTCTGTTCCTACACATCAATGCCAGTGACCGCTGAACGTTCTGGAGGTACAAAGATATGGTCGATCATGCTGCCTCAATATCAATCCCTCACATGTCCAACACCAACAATGAAAACAAACGATGCACGAATCCGAACAACCCATAAATTTATGAGGAAAAGGAAACAGGCGTCATATATCCGTAGACAACCATGAGATATACGGGGTAGTGGGAGCACTGGCTGTTCCCGACAGTCAACCACCATAGGAAGCACACGACAATTGCGCTGGAGGTATCAACCCACGACCCCAAGACTAGCAAGCTCCCTTCGCATGTCTGCTTCGCCCTCCATCTTCTTGAGCTGTGTCGCTTCAAGACGTTCACCTCGCCTGGCCTTTTCCTTCAACTCCTCGATCGCTTTTAGCTGTACCAGAAACGAGGCATTGCATTGTGTCAGTTACACAAGTGGATTCAACCAGGAGACAGGGAAGCAGACCACGCTCACCTTCTTGTTCAAATTCCGCACCTTCTTTGCAGTAAAATCCAGCTGCTCCGCACCGGGAGTAGGCGGCACAGGTGTCGTTGTAGGTTCTACTACCGTCCCCATCTTCACACCGTTCGTCGTCCCGTTAAGTCCGTTCGTCTGAACATCCAACGACGGCCTCGCGGATCCGCTCCCCGTCGGTGTCATCGTACCAGATCCCTCACCTTTCTCACCCTTCTTCTTCTCCTTCTTCCGTTTCTTCTCCTGCCCATGCCCTTGATCACCCGTAGGAGGTGGTGGCGTCCGAGGCGCAGCGCCAGGTACGTGTTTTCGTCCTGTTTGTCCGTTTCCATTCTGAGAAATCCCATTGGTCGGCATACTTCCAGGTGGATTTGGACTACGATTGTACCGCCGAGGCGGTGTCGCACTCCCACTCAGCGTGCCATTTCCTGTAGGTACCCGTGGTGCCCCTCCCTCGTCTTCACGCTTAAAAATTGCCGGCGTGGCGAGTCCACGTGCACCAGGGGGGCGATAAGCTCCCGCGGGCTTGGTAGCCACGGGCTTAGAGGTGAGTGCAGCAGAGACGCTCGGAGAAGGTTGAGGCGCAAGTGGAATGGCCTGTCCAAAAGGAGGTACTTGGTCAATAGGAGTAGGACGCCAGCTGGCTTGGTAAAGGTCATCGATGGCCTGGACATGGACGAGTGGTCCGCTCGCGTGCCAGACTTTAATCCCGTTGTCGACACGTAGACGAGGAGATAGCGTCGCAGTCAAAAGGAAACGCCCGTCATAAGACCAAGAACAATAAGACGTGTTCGGCGCATCAATGGTGCATATCTTATTGAGCGTGCGCCGGTCAAAGACATCAATCTTCCCTGCGAGATTACCAAACCCGGCGAGAAGGAGAAGGCGGCCCTGAGGGTTGAACGAGATGGTGTTGTGCGGCGCTGAACCAAAGTCATGGAGCGTGCGTACGCGTTGATCAAATAGCATCGTTTTAGCGGGCATGTCTATGGAAAAAAGACTTGAGCCAACAACCCTTATGAGCTAAGGCATCAACTCACAGCCGTATACCACTCCAAATTCTTTACTGTTAGGACTCCACGCAACATCATGTATAGGCCCCTCCTTGTCGAGAGTGACGCGACAATCAAAATTACCAGCCGCACTGAGAAGATACATGGACGTCTCTCCGTAGTAGCTCATGTTGGAGTTGTCGACCTCAGTCTGGGTAACGACCAGTGCCTGGGTTCCGAGATCATTCCACTTAATCTGGGCGCGATCGGCCTTGTAGAATGTCTTTGAACACGTTGGGACACTGGACAGGGCGAGAAGACCATACATCTTGACACTAGCCGGAGCACCCTGTGGTCGTTGATAAGCAAACATGCATTCCCAGAAATGGTCCTGACCCAAACCTTTTTCTCCGCAACAAAAACCGCGATGGATGGATTCAACCCAGGACTGAGTGATACCATTGAAGCGCCTTCGACTCTCAGTTTGTCAATCACACCTTTACTCCACTCAGCAGGGTGGAAGACCTGCACTTCCTGTGAGACGAGGCGAACGGCATGTGACTCTGAAACGGTGTACTGAACATCCCAGCCTTCCTGGGACTTTTGAGTAAAGGCGATCAATTCTTCGCCAGTGGAGACAGAGAAGATGCGGAGATTCTTGTGCTGTGCGCCGTCCTCGAGCTTGACTGAAGGTGAGAAGGAATATGAAATAGATTATCAAGTGATAAGATGAACACGAGGCTAAGATGTGGTGGTTTTTGTACGTACCGGGACGTTCCCAGGTGGAGATGTAGGTTCCGCGCGGGGATAACTGGAGCTCGATGATATTGGGAATGCTCAGTTCTTGCAAAAGCTTTGCACCGTCTGCCTGTAAGATTCGAACACTGCATTGCAAAAGACAAAGACTGGGATCGAAGAATTAGGCGAGAGGAGACTAGGCAATACGCACACGCTTGGAAGAGCATAAGCAAACAATCTTCCATCATTGCTATAGTGGTAGGTGCGAGCTGGGACGTCAGGGACGACGAAGCCAGAGAGTGGGATGTAGTCTGGCGTTCCACCGACGAGACCAAGGCTCTTTTGAGCTCGGACTAGAAAGAACGGATGGGGAGATGAATTGATTTAGCGAATCAAATTGCGCCGCGAGCTTACACGCGTATTGCTGGGAGAGCTGGGAAGTCATCGAGTTCTGAAAGTCGAGAGACGGGCGCAGGAGAGAAGCAAATTAATGCTTCAAGAGGGGGGACGGGGAGGAGGAGATGGGGGTGAAACTAGAGAGGCGATCTGCCAAATACACGATATTACTGGCCAAATCATACTGACTTTAGGGCAAGCAAGATGCACACATAGCTTTCGGGTGGTTTCGCGACCGAAACGACATCAAACAGCCCCCAAACCAGAGCTTCTGATGGGAGAAGTGCCTCAAGACTTGTAGCATGGGTTGCCTTGCTTTCCCGGAGTTCTCATACCACACGCCCGCTACGCTCTTGTTCAGAACACTCCCGTTCATTTTGCATGTGTCCCAACCGTCTCGGTCGTCGTATCCCTACACTTGGCTGGACCCACTTGTTTTACACCTTGCTATAACCCTCAATCGATGTCGATTCCCTCGCAACAGAGGTCGGGTGGAAACAAAGATTTGCCAGAAATACTGAAGTACAAGACAGCGCAAACGGCTCAAACGATGGAGAGCAAGTCCGCTTCCTGTCGTCGCGTCCTTTTCTCCTCCTCGCTTGAATTGGGAGAAGTTTCGCGAGCCACAATTGAAGCACGTATTCAGCGCGCTGGTAGTGTCATCGTGTCCATCACCGAGGGCGTAGACGGGGACAAGGAGGAAACGGCACTCGATGGATGTGACGCACTCATCGCACGATGGCGGAGTGGCAAAGCGTATTTCAAGGTACGCACTTCTGGCGATCATGCCTTACTCTCGCCTCTCGCGCGTCTAGGTAGCAGGTGCATCCCTTCTCATTGGGACCCTCGGTTGACTTTAAGTGTCGAGTCTAGTGGTACGTTCTGGAGATTTTGATTACCGACTATACGGGTGCGGCTGCGGCCATCGCAGACGTCTCATTAAACTTGAAGGCGTGCCAAGTTTACGCAGAGCATGAGCCAACCGGTCGAGATCCTCGTGACGGGTTAGTGAGTGCAGCTGCATGTTGTCGTTCACGCGTGTCAATTGAGTCCACTCGTGGCCAGCCGTGACCCAAGACAATCCGCGCACTCGTGGTCAATCCCAGTTGTGAACTATACATGGTTGGAAGATTGTCTCGTGGAGAGGCAGTGAGCGGTCGTGTATTGGCCCTCACACGCACCAGCGTGTCCACAGTGGGACTTGACGTTGCATCGTGTATCCCCTGAATATCGACTTGGCAAAATATTGATGACACGACACGACACGACGAACGTATATCTCGTTCATACGTCCATCCCTTCATTTCCTGATTCTCTCTTATATTTCTGTTTTGCTCTTGTGTTCGCAGCCCCTTCCCCTCAATCTGTGTCCACCCTACGCCTGAGTGGGGGTGCGGGACAGGCGGTCGCCGCATCAGCATGGTTGACATAGACATAGAACAGGAGGAATTGGGTATTGAGCTCGTACATGCGAAGGTGGGGTACATCTAGCATACTAATAATGCAAGAGGCTCTTACGAATAGCGACGCAGCAACAGAATCACGAGTACGAGAAGCATCTGCAGGCGGCACCGGTGATGCAGATGCCGACATCATCCGTAAAACCGAAACATGGGTCGATACCAACACCGATAACCGCTTTGGCAACGAGAGCGTATGTCGACCATGTGATCGAGCTTCTCGCAGATGACGAGGATGCTGTGGGTACAACAAACAAGGTTACTACGTGGTTAAGGGAAGAGATAATGCCGGACATGGTAAGCTTTGAGAAGGAATGGAAACAAGCGAAACGGCGGCGAAGTGTAGGTCGGGACTCGGTCGTATTGGTGGGAGGGGAGAATGGGAGGTGGAAAGAGAAGAAAAGTGACGACGGATGGAGAGCACGGCGGGACAATGACTGCAGGCTGATCCGTCGGCGAAGAGATGTCTGGGCAGGGAAAACAGTTGTCCGCTATCTGACTGACGACCATTAGCATGGGCCTTTCGGACGACGTGGTCAAGGTCAGTCCTCTTTTCCTTGCGGTGGTCACTGTATCACATAATCTACTAGTATGGGCATAAATTCGTTAAACAAACAAGCGAGGTCTCTCGGAACTACTACTAGTGTACAGCGCTCAGAACACCACCAAATACTTCTCGATATCCCAACCTACTGCTTGCAACCCTGGCTTCACCGCATACTTGATCATCGGTTCGGGTCCACACACTAGAATAATGCCCTCCTCAGAGGGACAAGGCATTTCTGCTCTGAGCATATCGTTATCGATTCGACCGATACTTCCCGTCCACCCAGGCGGCGCACCACCAAGGACGTAGTGCAGCTTCAAGCGATGTGGACCGTGTTGTGCGTATAAAGCATCAAGTTCGTCGCGGCAGAGGATATCTTGCTCCGCTTTGTTCGCACTTATCAGCCATACCTTGGTCTCGGTGTCCAGCGGATCAAGAAAGATGCTCCGGAGGACCTGCAGAATGGGTGTAATCCCTGTTACCGTTGGTCAGGAAGATATTATTTCTGTTTTCTCATAAACCTACCGCTCCCTCCACATATCATTCCCACCTCTTTGACTTTCCTGTCGGATCCTTTCCAATTGGCAAGACCTTGCCCGTCCCAAATGAAGGATCCTAGTGGTCCTTTCAACTGCACGGTGTCTCCGAGCGCGAGTTGATGGAACCCTGTCGTCATTTTCCCCCCTATCGGAAAGGCTTCCGAAGCTAAGTACAATCTACACCGTCGTCAGTCACATTCTCATATTAAACGGAGGAAACCAACTTGATCAATAACTCGATGAAACCGACTGCGCCTTGTTGTGAGACAGGTGTGTATGCCCTTTGGACGAGTTCTTCGGTGTCCTTTCTCCTAAGACGCACAAAAACGTGCTGGCCCACGGGCAGTCCAAGCGGTTGATCCTCCCGAGGTAGATCGAATCGATACTGGTAGGTGTCGTGGTTTATTTTCACGATTCTGGTCAGCTTGACGTCTTTCCATTTAGTCCTATCGAGGAATTTGCCCTCGGCTACTTGATCGCCTTCCACAGAGGCGTCTGCCCCTAATTTTACCAGTGTTCCGATATGGAACTGTGGTGCGTCAGTAAGCCTTGCAGGCGTTTTGGACTCACGTACCTGCGCCAGTTTTGCCTTCCCCTCCGCTGAATGGATGGCAAAGAAGTCCTCTGAAGCGTCCTCACCAGCGACCAGGATGATGGAGTCACCACCACCGGGATGATCATTCAAGAAAGGCGTTCCGTCGTATACCTCTCCATTGATAACAAACCATGGATGCTCTCGATCCTGCTTCTTCAGCTCCTCTAGTGTAATCTTCCTGGTGACGCCTGGTTTTGTCAAAGGTATCTCCTCTATGCTTGGCTTCGCGGGAGCTGATTTCTCTTCTATTGCGTTCTTCCCAAAGACTGGCCTCGTAATGTCGTGTCCTGATGTTTTCATTCGCTATGAAGGTAAGTAAGTTATGGTCCGAGATGCCTGATTACATCGTTACACACCTCCATCCAGCCCCCAGATGCAGTCCCGGCGAGAGTTGGATGCTCAAAGTGCAACACGACTCGGTCATTGTCTTCGGTTTTGTTTACGGCAACCCTGAACCACCTATCCAAGATGTCGCTCCGTTAGCGGATATATGCAATTCAGGCGTGTACGCACCAGTTGTTCATCATGCCTAGTGCATGCCAATACCTTTCTGCAGGTGAGTAGCGAAACACAGTGAAGATTTCGTTTCTTACATATCCCGTGGCTGAATGGCACTCCCTTCGTCGGTTGCCCTGACCATCAGTGCATTACACTTTGCCAACGCGCTGTATTTGACGTCAAAGCTCCAAAAGCACCAACAACTACAATTATTTGTGAGACGTTTCGAGAACGTATCGCGGATTCACAGCTCACAATGAAGTGTCTCTTTGCGTCAAGTCAAGAGTTCCGTAGACTAGGTCTATGTGGTATAGTTCGCGGAAGCGATCTTCAGGATATTCGCTGCATCCGTTGAGTGAGCATACGATACAGGAGTAGGGATGATCTCCTACATGGCTGCCAAGCTCCATGTCGCGCCTTCATCAAGTGAAATCTCTACCCGAGTCACCCGTCGTCCACCACCACCATAGGCATAACCACGAATGGTATAGCAGTCTTTCGATTCCGAGTGTTTGCTTATAACCAGTGACTCATCGTGATCGGGGTTGGCAATTGCACTGTTCACATTTAGCTCGCTGCTCGATAGTCAGCTGTAAGACGGTGTCACGTAGCCTTCTGACGACTAACGTAATGATATATCTGCCGTACCGTAAGTCATCCGTTCATCCTACTCTAATAAGCGCAGACGTCAACTGACCTAGGATCATACCACCAATGTCTCTCTGCGCGTGCCTGATCGGGCATCACTTGAGTAGGTAAAAGCTTGTTATCCTAATAGCAAGGCGTTGAGCACGCGACCTCCGGCGGACATCGTCCTCTCTTACCCAAAAGTGTAACTGCAACATCTTTCAGTCCACCATAATGATTCGAAGGTGTTGGTATGTACATACGTGGTGCTGGCTTTCATTATCGCTGATCTCAATCCTCTTGAGCCACTTGAATAGGGTCGGTTCCGTCATACGTTTGCTACAGTGTGATGCTGGTGACAATGCACAGTACCTTGACAGATCGACCGCCGATCTGGCCCGGGACGACAAGTCTCACCGGGAATCCATGATCAGGTTCGAGAGGTAAACCATTCATGGCCCACGCTGACATAGGCGCTTCAATTTCAGTCGACAACGGCAGCAGTTGAGTTGTTTACCTATGAGCATCCCGCGGTCCTTGTTCGCAGCCCAGGATAATCGTTGTGAGGTCCCGTAAGGACCGTTGGGTAGGTCGTCCCCACCTTCGAAAATGACGTGCTTCGCCTCCCCCCGCTTGGGCCGCACGTATTCCAAGATGTCTGCCAGATATACCCCGGTCCAGAGGGCAGTGGATACTGGAACGAAAACCCGTTAGTATGGGGGCTTGGACTCGGCTGTGTAACCTGTACCCCCTGCCGATCCCCAATTAAACCCGAGGGTCTTCCGAACCACGTTTTGCTCTCTTCTTCGGTTTCCAGCACAAACAAGGGTGACAGGTAGCGTCACGATGGGGAAAAGTTGGCTCAGTTGCTGGATCGTAAGGGTGACCTCGCGCTGTACGAGGCCGTGAATGCGTATTGTCCATTCCCTCGCCAAGTCTTCAGTAACACGAGGCACTGCACCATGGTTGCGAACAAAGTGAAGGTGAGCTGGCGTCAGGAAACCCTATGAACCAAAGTTTTTCTTGCCTCAATATCCATGTCGATATATATGGGCGGATATGCTCACGGCTCGGAAGAGCGAGGAAAGCTTTGCCTCAGTGTTGAAAGGATGCTTTCCTGTCAGCCGGACAAGGTCAGGATTCTAAACGAATGGTCCGTGAATGTGCGTTCGCAGCCAGTCAAGGCAGCGCACTCTTTTGACCCAGTTATCCGGCGTTTCACGGTCCTGGGTTGAAATCTGGTGAGTTTTCTTATCGCGCCGATCGGCGGAAGATGTATGTTACCGCTTTGGCTACTTCTATTGGCGTTGCGTTTTCTGGGAGTTGGGGTAAAGCCTTGGGTAGGTTTGGCCCATTTCTCGTTGGATCGTCCAGAGACGCCGGAAGGAAAGGGAGCGAGAACAGACCCTCACTCTCTTGCGTGTAAGACTCAGACCTAGGTGAAGAAGCATTTAGAGAGGTAGAGGGGGTCAAGAGGGAGATTTCGTATGGCGAATAGGAGCCTTCCGTCAGCAGAGATAGCTCAGAGACGGGTGAGTCGAGGCTTTCGATGGCCATTTTCATCAGGAACTTGACGCACAAGACCGACGTTCGATTGAAGTTTTGCTTTCTTGTCCATTTTCCCTCCGCGTATTAAGCTGAAGTCACCACAGGGCCCGTCTTATCGTCCAATAAGCTGTCATCGCATTTTTTCGGTGTGTGCAGTGAAATTACAAGTGCCTCTCGCATTTCCATATCTAGAGGGTTGTGACGGATGTTCAAATGCCATCCTGGTTGGACGACCCAGAGCCTCTTCGCTACGGTGTCGGCGGAGTTTCAAGTACTTATCGTCCAACTATGTCTTCGTGGTTTATCGGACTAACGGGAGTTCCTGTCATTTTCAAAGGCGAACGTCAGGCCGTAAATCCGGTACAATATGTAGGGGCCTGGACCCCGGACACCATCGGCAGTACCGTCAAAATAGTGAGTAAGATAAGGCCAACTCAACTTAACGTGGCATGTTGGCGTTAAAAATTCTTTTCGCAGGCCCGCCAGCAACTGTCTGATACAGAGAAGCATCGAATCAGACGTTCGGAAAGCGCCTCCGTGTGGCGTTCTCGGGCCCCTCCTGAGAATACCCAGCCAAGTGCCAGGTCCCTGCCTGGTGACAGCCCAACATTATTGTCAACATGATGTCGAACAATATATCACGCTCACCGAGTCAAGTGTAATGCTGGTGATCGAAAAGTCCTTGGGTTCACATATGTCGATATTGGGGTTAAATTACGGGATACAAGGCAACAGGTCGTTCGAAGAAGTTTAAACGACCCTGACAAGATCTAACAGGTAGTTCCGCACACGACCGCGGCAGTAATATACATTAGTTCGCGATGTGGGTCTCGTGACCGGACGACTCGCGCTTGAAGTTGAAGCTGCTCGAAGGGCTGCACCCCGTTCCAATCTGTCTTCGAGGGCGTGATCCAAATGTCTGACTCGAGACTCGATATTTCCCTGTGATAGTTTGTGTCAATGCTATTGTTTCAATGTTTTTTGCTGCCTAGATACCGCTATCGACGAGTCGTCTCTTCGGGTCTTATCTCTACTCTGGTAGTGCCTCGCCTCCCTCTCTCTGACGTGCCTGCATCGTTGTACCTGTTGTTATTAGTGTACGGTGCGATGTTTCGCTTACGTAACTAGTTCTTTATCTTTCGGACTTTACTTCGTGTACCTCAGTTGACTCTGACAGTCACTGAGGTGAGCCACTTACTTTACAAC
>JBBPQW010000205.1:0-31057 GCA_038092695.1 Boletus rubropictus
AGGACTTTGGGTGAAAATGTATGTTAGTCATTTCCTATTACCTGTGGTCTGTCGTGACCATCTGTTTAGAAGCAGATCTGCATGGACCTACAGTACACCTGTGCTCTTTCAACTAATACTGCTTTTTTTTCTAGCTAAACTTCCTATTTTTCTTGGAACTATTTTTTGTGTTGGAAATCTACCAGCAAATTTGAAAGTTAATCCAGTTAAATAACCATAATCTCTATAGCAATAATCTTTTTTTTTTTCCTATTTAAAATAAATCCTAAAATACTGATTAAAAATAATAATATTGATAGATTCATTACTGTAATTAACTTCTCTTTTATAAATTTAAAAGATTCACCTCAACCTTCAAATATCTCATATTTATGGAATTTTGGATCTTTATTATCTACTTGTTTAATAATTCAAATTTTAATAATGAACCAAACATAGGTATTGATCTTAAAATATCATAATATGGTAATAAGTACCATTTTGGAACAATACTTGCAGGAGTACTCCTCTCTAAAGATTGTGGTTATTTTCGCGCTGATAAAGGGGTCTGCAAACGTGCGTCCACAAAGTTTACTAGAATATTAGAAATCGCTGGGAACGGATGATACAAAATGAGTTGGCAGATCTCAGGAGTGACAGCTAACTTGATGGGTGGCTCGACCACCGCTGGGTGTGGCTTGATGCAGAGCAAGATTGTCTTGGGGGTATGATTATCCGATGATTTAATACCTTGGGAGGAATTCCGGTGAGTGCTTTGACCGTGATGCAGTGCTTACGACAATCGGCATTCTAGAGTATTCCGATGCTGTGTTCTTGTCGGGTGCAGTGAGAACTCAGGCGTGGCTGGGGAAGGTAGAGGCGAGCGGACGGAAGCCGCCTCCCAAAAGAGGGTCTAAATTTTGACCCCTATTGATATAGTAGACAACTTACGCAACTGTTCCCTCGACTCGTGACGATACGCATAAAAGTTTAGTGACTGGACCCTGCCTATGGACACGCTGCAAAGGGCCTTGAGAAGTTTTTACTGGCTGACCGTGGCGGAGTAGTAAATGGAATCTGCTTCCACGCTCTCCGACTGTACCGATAGCGTGTACACGAGTCGTTATTGCGAAGAGAACATCTATTTGCTCATTAAACATTTTCTGAATACATCGGAGGGCGAGCACCAGGGGGATGTTTTTTCTGTGTTTTTCTCCAATCCAACGAGAACGGTAACGAATGAATACGGTTGACGTTTTGTGTATTCTGAAGCTCTTCCAGGTGGCGTTGTGGAACCAGCGAACGGGATTGTCCAGCGATACGGTGGTAATATGGGACTACCACGTCGTCTTAGCACTGCGCGAGCGCCAGCCAGTTGGCAACCGAACACCGAGCAACTACCCGAACGGCGGACTGCAGGACACCTGGATTTATGACTTGGACACCTCCCTCCCCGCCCCGTGTCATTGGAAAGGTATGGACGGTCATATGGTCCAGTCTGTCCCTCATTCCGGATCTTGTCCAGTGTATGTTGATAAGACCTTCCCATTCGGTGTGGGCGTTCCATCGCAGTATCAGAGGTAAGAAAAAGATCGGAATCTTATCTCGGTGGCAAACTCACCATCACATCAGCCTCTTTAGGGTGATCCCTGGCAAAGAGTATCTCGATAACTTTGCTTCCGACAGATCTCACATGGTGAGCCGAATCTAGCCCTCCTCCTATTCCGCGGTCTCTCGTGATCATTACTACCCACAAAGTCCGATGTTTCCCGGCCGAGCGCGTCCAAAGTACCCCAGTATTATTCGAAACCACCACCCTACGCAGCTATCTGTGGGCTTGAGGCAGAGAGGCGCGGAGTTAAGCACAATCTTATGACTCACTTTGTTTCGATGACAGGAGATGAACAAGGTTTTGGCACCGTGATGGATTTCGATGGCTTCACTGCGTGGTGTTCCCGCTCACCTCCTCTCACTTAGTGATTGATGTGACAGTCACAATGTAGTAGTTGTCACGGACTAATGAAACGAGCTTTTTGGTTAGCCAGAGACTTGCAGTTACGGTCAGAGTCGGGCACTGACTGGTCATGGATTCTGCATCTTCTGCGTCCCCAGTCGGTTTGAATGGTCACACCCGAACTAATGGCCTAACACCACCCATCTTCCACCCATCTGAGAACTCGTATGGCGATGATGCAAACGGCTCTGTTGTATCTCCACTTCCTGTATCTAACGGATATTCGCAGTAAGTATCTTCTCTATTCATGTCTCGACCGCCGATCGACTTGGTGCCAATCCAGTGCACCGTACCACTTGCACAATGAAGAGATTGTAAACCATTTGTATCATGCAGGGTTTCAGACCGGTGTGCGTACCTGTGTCTCCGTGGAAAGCGTCTACTAACCTCACATGACATTAGAATTACGCAGATACGATCCTTGTGAGCAAATATCTTCTCGGTACTTTTTCCAGGTGCCGCTGAACCGAGGCTAGCACGTTCATCAAAATTCCTATCGCCTTCATGCGATAATTTTGTCTCGTTCACCATTTCTTGCCCACTTAATGTCCACCTTTCCGCAAACAGGGGGACAACGTGTAATATATGTGGAGCTTGATCATGAACCGGAGGTCACACATGAGGTACGTCTTCTGTGTATATTGGTCATGTCTCCGTTCATTTCTGCCACCGTGTGCGGCCAGTGGCTGACTTGACCGTGTCTGTAAACGCTCGTCATTTGAAGACCGGCTGCTGTTATTTTCGTCATGTACAATTGCCGCCTCGGACGCCGTATTGGACGGAGCTTCTACTTTTACGAACGTTGACGCTGATTTATTCCATTTACAGGGTTTCGCCATAGGTATCTCTCTACGTGTCAGCAGGTTCAGATCACTGATAGCTGACCTTTTTAGCGCTGGGATACCTTTATTCTCCTCTTTCCATCAGTCTAGTTCGGCCCGAGAATGCACGAGGTGTTCTCGCGGCTGGATGTCTGCTTGGCGGGATGAAGGATCTGTGTGGATATGCATATGGAGTCTGCAGGCAATCCATCAGCGTGGAAACAATTACTGAATGGCTCGATTTCATCGCCAACATTCCTGTGTCATCGGACGGGTCATTCTTGCCCCAACCACTTCCGACGTCTGTGTTTGGGCAATATGCTCGCAGGCTACGAGAAGACGTCTTTCACTTTCTCGTGGTTACGCTTCCCAACACCTTGGAAGTATATTCTCCTGCGGGATCTGAATCTAGTTCCTCACAGGGGCACCCTGGCCGGGATAACTTATTGCAGATATTTTCCCTCGTGCCATTCGATATGTTCAAGGCGGCTGTGGAATCACCTACTTTCCAAATTGGTGCGTGTTTGCGATGTTGACAGTCTCTCGCTGTATGCAACCCCTTGACCCACTATTAACACAGGTCCCGATCAGTGTCGCTTCAAGTTCGCGAAGGATGCTATAGAGCTGAGGAAGCGGGGTATTGCACGAGGGCATGGATCAGAGGAGACGGTGGTGCTTGCGTTTGGAGGGGGCCATATGAGCGGGAGTGCGGTTCACATCACTCGTAAAATGCGCAAGCGGCCGCTCTGGAAAGTGAACTCGTGAACTGACACTGGAAATACATCACGTGATTGCAATCTCCCTAGCCACTCTACATACTTGCGCGTCGGAATGACTCAAATTCTGAGACCGCAGTGCGAGATCGCTCACTTGTTTGCTGTCCGTATTGGCGCTGTCTCCTATCCCAGAACCGGAGGGCTCTCGGAAAGTACTACTTAACCTTTTTAGCTGTCCTCCTTGACATTGATCGCTTCGTCGAAACCTCGGGGCTTGCAGCATGCCAGGAAGATGTACCGACCGCGTTATTAACTTACTTTTTCGGATGCTTTTGTGTAGATCTCCGTTGTCTCGTCAGTGCGTCCCTTCCAGACACGAGTCCGCCACATCAATCTGTCCGACCGGCAATCCTCCCAGAGATCACGGGAGCGGCGCAAGTTCAAGCACCGTCGCTCATACAGATTTTATTTTTTCTCTCTTTCTTTTTATTAATATTTTCTTCTCCGTATATGAAGGCATGCGTTTTTCATCGGTTTAGACAACAGCCCCCCTTCACTCGCAATGTACGACTTCAGTTTCGAGATTTTCTTCACTGGCAGAGACGACCCTCGTGATGGATGCATCATCATAGGAGAAGACGAAAAGCCCCTCTTTTTCGAATTGGAGACAGCCATGCTGTCCCCAAGCTCGACGCGTACGACGGTACGTTTCCCTCTCGAACGTATGTGGATTGAAAACTGCGTACTAACTCGCGAGGGGCGCCAACGGGCCTTTCTTTCTTTCTTTCTTTCTTTCTTTCTGTTTCTCGCCTAGATTTGTAGCGACGGATCTCCCGTTGCCGCGTTTGACTGGGACGCAAATGGTGACAGCCTTGGCGTAGCCACTATCGGTGATAGGGAGTTCCCGATGCAACACCTCGTCCTTCCTGGTTCCAGCCCAAAGTGAGACCGCTTCTCTTTTTAATTTTTCTTTTTCGTCGAGGCACAAAAATATTTTTGCCTACCCTTCATGTGTCATTGATAGAATAAAAAGAGCGCGCTGACCTTGATTTTTCTTTTTCTTTTCCTTTCTTTTATTCCACGCAGCGCCCGCCGCTTCCAGGCAGCCGATGGCAGGTACTATGAATGGCGGCGCTCTTATCGTGATCCCCAGTCTTACGAGGTACCGTTCGTTTATTGCACCCCCCCCCCCTCCCTGGGTGCTTATTTGTTTTCTTTTAAACCGTCGTATTTTATTTTATTTTTCCAGTTGTACGCGGGTCCCAATACCCCGCCGATTGCTGTGTACCGCAGGTTCAGCCAAGCAACGCCCATTGGCCCCACTCACGGTACCTTGGAGTATAGCTTCACCGACGAGTTATTCCTGCTCGAAGCGCTTCTCGCGCTCAATCTCAATCGTTGGCTGGATTGGAATACGGAATAATCTAAGATAGTTGAGATTTTCCGATAATACCATTTACTTAATCCCATAGTTTGTATGAATACGGACGGGTATAGCATGGATAACAGATATAAGCGCAACCGGTAATCAAGGAAGCGAATGCAAAACGGAAAAGAACGTCCTACAATAAATCCAGCAATCAGGAATTGATAGCGCCAAGCATATGCATATGTTCCAATCTTTCTTCAACAGTCCATTGTAAACCGGTATCAGCCTGAAAGGAACTCGCGGCGGAGTGATCAGGAGGTTGGTTTAAGTTAAAGTTGAACGACCCGGCGTCCATCCCTTGAGAAAGGTTTTCTATAAGGCGTCCTATCTGTGCTGAAGAGCTATAAAAAACCTAGTTGCAGGATGTTAGTTTGCAGCGCAATCCTGACCAAGGCACGAACTTACCTTTGTTTCAGGACGGTACTTGCCCTGAGAATACCTTTTCCGAGAATTGATCGGAGAACTGCCACCTCTTAATGCTGATTGGGCCTGCTCCTTAAGGAACGTTTGCACACCACCACCGTCCTCGCCCGTCGAGTAATTCGATTCCATGCTAACCCTGCCAGGGTGCAAGGGATCAATATCATCTTCCCTCAAGCCGTTGACGATTTGCCTAGGAACAAAACTCAGTCGGGGTACCACCCAATACATACAAGAACTTACCAGATAGTCTCGCCATTGGCCATTTCGATCACTTCAACCGCAGGACCCTCCTGGGCGGCTGTGTCGTCGGGGTCGCGCTCCATTCCCGCGTCATCAGTTGCGGTACTTGTATGTTTGCTCTCACCAGAGTACATGTCATAACTGGTCAAATAAAGTTCAGGACACGGTTGAAACTGGTAGTTATTACTCACAGAGAATCATATGCGGAACTTGATTTCTCAGCGGCAACATTCAAGGGAGGCGCTCGAAGGAGGACCTCGGCTTGCGCGCCAATAGAGGTTGTCACTCCGGGGACCGGAGGCGATCTCTCAGTAGAGAAACGACGCCCACCATTGGTCTTCGGAGGAGGAGGTGTCGGGGCTCGATCATGCACAGAGCGAGCTGACTGAGCGGAAGTCGCGCTACCAGAGCGGCGGTGTCGTCGCGTTAATGATTTCCGGTTCACTTGACTCAGGTCCACCTTGGAACTTCGAAACTCCGAGGGGAAAATAAGAGTTCGTCGAAGGATGGCAGAGTTCTCACGAATCTGACGATTCTGGCGGATTTGACCAGGCTCCCCTGCTTTCCGCACAGACGATTTTCTCACAGTTTTGTCATCTGTGTCATTGGATTGATCATCAATGTCTGCGAGCTTATCGGCAGGTGAGGCAAGACGATTCCGGTCCTGGATACTAAATGGCTGTGTGCTGGGGGTGAGAGGTGTGTTACCCATTGCGGAGGAGGATCCTCCAGCCCGTACCCAACCCGCCGCCCGAGAAACGGAGGTAGAACGCGTGAGCAAGTCGTTGAGAGCAACCTGATCTAGTCCAATTTTTGATGCAGCTTCAAAGAGTTGCTTGACTGCAGCGGAGTCAACATCATTGGCAAGAACGGCTGAAGCGTCGAGACTTGGACGAGTACTTGTTTCATCCAATTGTGGATTTGTAGTTGTCGAGGGACCGGGGGATGCAACATTTCCCCTGGTGTGCCCTTGATTCGATGATGCTGTGGGGGAAGATGTAGTCGGCGAAGTTCGAGAATGAACACTAGATTGACTATCTCCTGTGCTGTCCACCGTGCGAGGTTTTCGGAAACGAGCCATCAATCCTTTGAAACCTGGGGCGACCGACGCAGGAGGGCTGGTGCTTGGTGTCTTGAGCTTTGTCAATTCAGTCGAGCTACCAGAACCAAATCTTGGCAACGGAAGCGTCGGCCGCCGACTAAGACCTTGCGAAGCGGGAGCGGGCTGTGATTGGACATCGGTAGGGAAAGCTGTGACTTCCTCGCCACTTGGGGAAGTTGGCTTAACTCTAAGTGTGTTCCTAAAGCGTCTCATACGCTGAGTAATACCAAGTGATGGTTGGGGGTTAACCGGGGGTGGCGAGATTGCGACAGGTAGTGGGATTGTCTCGACGCTGGTAGGGGCTAACAGCAGTCGGGGTTCAGATATCTGGCTTGGATCAATCTTCTTACGAGACACGGATATTGTTGATGCGTTTACATCGGTAAAATTTCTTTTGGGTACCTTCATGAGGGCAGCAGTGGCCGCATCCGCCTTCCGCTGAACTTCTCTGGCTAGCTCGACCTGGTCGTTGGGCGCTGATCGAGAGTTTTGCATGGACTGGGATCGCTGCAGAAGTGAACCAGGAGACAATGTTGTCTCGGACTGTTCCTCCTGTGCACTCAGAGAAGTAATACTCTCCATATCTTGCGAAAATTCCGGGGGCAAGATGGCTTCAACAGTGGGCGAAACCGCGGTAGATGAAGATTCATGATCGGATATTTGAGGCACGACAAGATGGTCCGAGTCGTCGTGCCCGAAGCCCAAAGCGCGCGCAAGATCTCGATTTCTTCGAGTTGTGGGGGAGATCTCGGGTGTAGTGTTGTCTTCAACTTTGGTTTCTATGCGGGTGATGGGTATGCTATCTACCACCGACTCTAGGAGTGCGCTGGCCTTTGCATTGTTATCTAAGGCAGGGGATCGTCGACCAGCGGGACTAGTTTGAGTCGGCGTTGGACTTACAACCTACACATCATAATCAGCGCCTGTCATGCCGCAATACGAAAGAACTCACCCGGCCGTTGGTCGAGTAATTTGATTGGGACGTCGATGGACGTCGCCTACGCAAAGAGTTTGACCTCTCACGAGTGTCAGGAAGGGTAGCTTTGTGAAGTGCAGCGCCAACAAGCCTCTCCTGCATAGCGACGAAGTCGGATTTTGTGAGTCCAGCGTAACGCCGGACCATCCCCTCAACGTCGTACTCTTCTTCAAAGCTGCCCGCCGTTAGAGAATCTGACTTCTCGAGGCCATGCCACGTGGGTGCTTGGCCGATAGAACCATTGAAGATGTCAAGAGGACCGCCGATTCTCTGACTAGGTTCCCAAGAATGATAACTCGAACCCACTGATTCTAATGAAGAGCGAGGAGAGATCGCGATAGGAGATAACGAAAGTTGCGAGACACCATAACAATAGTTGGAAGCAGACTTGAAGTGTTGCTTGGAGGAACGCGCTCCATTGCTGTTGGAGTCGGGACTTGGGAATGTGGGGGATGCCGCATTGCGGGTCTGAGTTGGCGTCGGGGACTGAAGACCGCGACTACCAAAGGATAGCGTGGAGCCTACGTCGTAGGTGGACAGGCTAGATGGCGCACGGGAATCTGCAGGGCTAGCCGAACTGTTCCACTTTGACGCATACGTTGTTTGAGCAGGGCCAGGAGAGTCAGGTGGCGCCGAAGAGTGTGGGGACCTGGTGGGTGATTTGGAACGATCTGTGTTGATTTGAAAGTCTGTTTCGGTGCCCTGACTGCCACTCCTGCTGTGTGTTGATCGACTCTCAGGTTTGATGCAAGGCTTCTCAGGGCTCGCCGATGAGGATCCGACAGTCCATGTAATATTTGAAGGCGTGCTGGGTCGAGGGGAAACGGCCATCGGCTGGAACGTAGAACCAGACAACGGGGATATTGGTCGGCGTCGGACGAACACGGACGACATAACTGAACCTTCCTGCTCAGTGCCACTCGTACTATCACGTTGAGTGTCTGGCGTACGCCTCCCGCTGTTGCTCCGTGACAAATAAGAGTTTACTGTTGCATGGGTCTGAGGGGAAGTGGGGCGAGGGGTACTCCTAGATGCGTCGGAGCCTCGTCTAACCAGGCTGGATGGGATGGAAGACGTAGCCATGTGTGCGCTCTGACCATTGGCAATTGGAACGGGCTGCGAAGCGCGTGGCGTGGTAGAATGTGAGCGGATATCTACACTGTCAGATGAGGATTCGCGTGGCGTCATGGGTCGGGGCATCCCCGGTATATATCCCGGTAGACGAGGAGCTGGTGAGACTGTACCAGGACGACCATATGGTGTGGGCGATAATTGCCGAGTATTAGACTCCATTATAATTTCCCCATCGGATGATATTGCGGTGCCTGCCTCATATTCAGAGAATGATCGATGGTAGGTGAGCTGATTTGCAGATCATGCGTAAGAAATATATAAAAGAGCGAAAGCTAATATGTCTTACCGAAACACCTGACCCCGCTGGTTCCTTCGTGTCATCCACCATGCGTGAATGATCAGAGTCGCTGGGTCTAGGGGTTGGATGGGCAGTTCGCGGCATGACAATCTCGTCTTCAGCTTCTTCCTCAAACTCTTTAATGACCTGTGCCAACGCAGCAGAAGCTCGCTTCGAGAGGCGAAGGCCACTGCTGTTGTCTACACTAGACTGTGGTGGCGAATCTTCACTGGAGGATACGAGAGAAGCCGTGTGCGCAACTGGCGTCTTGTCAGAACTTGAGGGAGGAGAAACGGGACTGCCTCCGTCTGGGGTGGTAGGTCGTAAGCTCTCAGCAGAGTTCAGAGACGTCACCTCTCTTAAACTTTGACTTGACTCGGTGGGAGTGATCGACGTAGCACTTCGGTGAGTCCTCTGCGAAATTGAGCGAAGATACCCATAATCTCGGAGGCGTCCTGATGAAAAGAGGTTGTTGCTGTACCGCTTGGTGGATCGGGGCGATGAAGTGACGGAGGACGCAAGGTAGGTAGCGGAAGCGGTGTTGCTCGAGAGATGTGAAGAGCGCTCGGGAATATAATCGGAGTCTCCGCCTGTCTCACTGGCGATACTTGGGTTGGCATCACCTCGGTTTAGTTGAGTCGTCGATGTGGTATGCTTGGAGCGGATGCGGCCCAGAGTCTGCAAAATCATATCCTCCTCGACCTCTGTGATTTGGTCTGGTGCTCCCCTCGATCTTTGCTCAGCAAATTTGAGCTTGAGATCGACCAGGGGAACTGGGTCGCCGGAGGAGGTGCGAAGGAGGGCGAACCGACGTGCAAGTCTGTGATTGTACTATAAGAGATACCATTGGAAGTGAACTAACGACAGACACACTCTGGAAGGATGAGGGACGTGCGAAAAGCGTCGGCGGAAGGGAGTCCAGGGAAACGTTCGTCTTCAGATGAGTGCGGGAAGAAACTACCGTGTAGAACCGGAGGAGACCTGGTAGGGTCGGACTTTTTGCTGTGGTAGTGGACCAGGGTCGGAGGTGAAAGATCGAGAGTAAGAAACAGGATATGAATTGAGGTGATACACGCGAACGTTTAGCGAGAGACGTACCGAAGAAGGAGCATATGAGCAACTGGTTTCCCTCGTTTCGAACACGTTGGCAGATGCAAGCGAGGGGAGGCCGTTCGATTAGATCTCGGGCTCAGCAGCTCAGTGGGAGGTGATGGTGAACGACAGGCAACGTGTTGGACACGAGTTGGGGGGTTTACGGAACGACCAGGTGGGACTTCAAAGTGAGCGCTGATTCAAAAGCTCGTTTCGACCTGACAGCGGGCGCATTCGACTCGGGCGAGGTCGCGACAAAACATTGCCCTCCCCACGGGGAACACGCTGGTCCCTTCAGTCTGCCTTACGCTGCAGGTGGCTCGGGCTGTTCTTATCTCGAGAAGGTGAAACTCAGTCAATGGCTCGCGGAATACAATCATCAACTTCTCATCAGATTACGCCTAGGAATAGCATCCCCCTATCGCGTTTCGTTCTGGGACTACAACGGAAAAGTGGTGACCGATGGAACGTTACATAGCATGCCTGTATTTTCGACAGGGGCACAAATAAACTGACCAGAAAGAACCCGAGGGCCAACTCACCTCTTCGTGTACTCCTTTGCAGTGGCCAGAAACTTGGCTTTATCCGTCTTTAATAGCTACACCATGATATCGTGTCGTCATGGCAAAGGAAGAAGATTCGTACGAACTTACCGCAGCAATATCAGGGTCATACGGGTCATCAGGACTCGGGTTATTCAGCTTCTCTTGAACGATCGCGAGTACTGTGAAGCGTCCCAACGTTTGTGACCGAAAACTAGAAGGAGGGCGGCTTACCGGTTGACAATGTGATCGACGGTTTCCACTGGTCGGACAGATGGAACAGAAACAGCTCGTTAACAATCACTCTCCATAACGCAATAGCGATACCCAATCCCAATGAATCCGTGGACATACCTCGTCTCGGAGAATAGGAATACAGATACTGCCTTCTTCATCGATCCCTGGATGGTAAACCTTGGTTTGAAACACGACCTGACAAGCGAGATACGTTAGAAACGTAATGAAATGAGAGGGCAGGGCCAGGAAAGACGGAGAGATGTAGGAGGAAAACATGCAACGTTTTGGGGGAGAGAGCATGCTCTAGTGAAATATGTCATAGAACTGGCTCACATTTGGTGCCTTGAAAGGGAAGTTGGGTGGCAGCTCGACCTTGAAGCGAAACGTTCCGCCTTTGTACGGACTATCGGACTTGTGGATCAATGGTGCTGTTAGCCAAGCAAACGTATGAGTAAAGATGGCAAGGGCTGACCGTGCCTTTGACGGTACAGTTCCAGACAAACAGGTTGTCTTCTTCTGGTTCCACGGAGATACCCTACACAAATGAGCTGATTGACAGCGTAATCGCACGAGCCATCGGTGGAGTACGTACATCGACGGGCTTTTCGAAGATGTCTCTTAATTCCTATCAAATAAATGGTGAGCCATATCATCTCGACAAGCAGGGAAGGTACAACACACTTTTTGAATGCGCCTAGAATTGTCGTTTCAGCTAGGAATTCATTCTCAGGAAAAACATAACTCACCGCAAGGCAGTCATTATGAGGGCGGTCAAAGATCGTGTGGTAGTAGATCACGTGCTTCAATACACCCTTGGGAGATCAAGCGGAACTTTACGAGTATAGCTCAGATTCCTATCACCTGGTCCGAGGAGGACTTTTGAAGCGATCACGTCTCGATACAGTCCATTCATATCGAGCAAGGATCTTAATCCACCACGATGTTCCCCCTTCTAGACATATTATACTGTGACCCCAAGTCACGTGATCAAGTATCACTCTTGACCATGCCATCGTTTTCCGAGTCGTCGCGACCTTCGACGCCGGGTGTCTCAAACGTTCATCCCACCAAGAAACGAAAAATCGCATCTCTCCATCCCGAACCATCACCCGCACCCTCCGATAGCAGTCCCAACGTCCCCCCTGCCGTCAACGTCGTCCTCCCCGCTCGCCATGACCTCTTCTCGCGTCCACGTCTCACCATCTCCCGCTTCCCCACCTTCCCGGACACCACCGGTATCGCCTATCACACCACCGAACAACTTGCCATGAACAGGATCGGCTTCCGCTATGTCCCAGCCGGTGTCTCCCCCCCTGGATCCGTGTTACCCTGTCGCACTATCGAGAGCGCACCGCCATCCTCTCGCGTGAGCTGGGAGGATCGTAGTGCATTTGTAAAGGTCACTCCCGACGGGCTTGGACTCCTTGGCGAGCGCGGGTTCCGCAGTGCCCGTTGCAACGCACCTGTCAGAGAGGGTGCATGGCACATGGAGGTACGTATAGAATGCGGTGGAGGCGATCGCCCACAGGACTCCCAGGACCCCAACATGTGTGAGGGCAGCCACGTCCGTCTTGGATGGGCGCGACGCGAGGCACCTCTCAACGGACCTGTTGGACTCGATGGTTATTCCTATGGGTGCAGGGATAAAACTGGTGAGAAGGTGACGCTGTCTCGTCTGCGTCCGTATGGTCGGAGCTTCCGCACAGGAGACGTCATCGGCATGTATATCTTCTTGCCCCCAAAGCGAAAACCTCAGCCTGCAGATCCCCACGACCCCGCGCACCTAAAGCGGGAACGCATCCCTATCGAGTTCAAAGGTCAAGAGTACTTTGAAAGTCTCGAGTACCCCCAGAGCAAAGAGATGATAAAACTCATGGCATTCTCTAACAAGGCATCGGCTACGGTTTCGTTACCATCAATTCCCTCCAATAAGAAAGCATCAGGCGCCAAAAGTTTACCGGAACGCAGGGGATCGGGAACAGAAGCTCCAGTCCTACGGCCCCTCCCCGAATTGAAAGGATCGCATATCGCATTCTTCGTAAATGGAGAATGTCAAAACATCGCTTTTCGCGATTTGTACGATTATCTCCCATTACCAACGACGCCCGCGTCGCGAAAAAAGGACAAGGAGAATTCGAAGAAGCGCGCAAAAGAAGGTGCTCCACGAGAGCACAAAGAGAATCCTTTCGACGACGGAACGCTTGGATATTATCCGTTCATATCATTGTTCAACTATGCTCGGGTGAAGATCAACCCTGGTCCTAACTTTGAATTCCCACCGCCCCCTGATATCGAAGGCTTGCTTCGGGCCTCATCTGGAGAGGACGTGCAGCCGTCTTCACAGCACACCTGGCGACCGATGTGTGAGCGATATACCGAGTATATGCAAGAACAATGGGATCTCGACACGCGGGAGGAGGAGGAAGCTAAAGTCGAGGCAGCATCAAGGGGTGAGAGAGAGAGAGTAGAGGCGACAAAGAAAGCCCAGAAAGAAATGCGGAGGCAACAAAACGCGTCCAAGAAACGTGCAAGGGAGGTGGAGCTACGCCAAGCGTCCGTTCACACAGCTTCTCCTCTTCGTGAGGCATCTACTGCGCAGGATGAATCTGCGGCTCTGATCGACGATCGATTCGGACCATCCGTGTCCTCATTGCTTGCACCTACCATGCAGCATGCTCCAGAGGATATCGACCAAGCGCATTCGCCTGCACCCACTGCTACATCTAGCGTTGATTACCACCACGTCCCCGAGACAGAGAGTGGGTATAATTCTGAAGTACTGGAAGGAGTCGGAGAAGGCGAGGCAGAACAAGAGGGAGACATGGAGATGGAAGATGGCAGTGAAGCTCACATGCCTGTCATGGATCTCGAACTAGATTGATTGCTATGAATTCCAGTGTCGTATTATGAGGGTACAGTGGAATATTCACGCAGCGACACCTGCTGGCGAAGAGAATCACATAGGAAGAACAAAGGAAGAACAGCATCACGACCCTGCCACCCACTTAGGAGGGGGGGTTCGGACTTGATACCTGCGGACACATTGAAACACTGTCGAAACCATTTTAGCACAGACGTACCCAACACTCTCACCCAGCCCCTTCCCCTTTTCTACGCGAATATCGAACACCATTTCTCCCGAATTTGCTTCCCACCAAACTGCACACCAGTTTCTCCGCCCCATAATATATTTGTTATCCTCGCGCGGCGTACCATCAGGTTCTTGTGTGAAGAGTGGCATCTGAGAAACGTGTGCTGAGTAACGCGAAAGTGCACAGAGATAAATTTGCACCATAATCTCATCTGTACTGGCACTGTGTAGCGTCTTGTGCGTCTTTGTAGCCAGCGAGGAAACCATAGCAATAACCGCGTTAGGGGGGCTACGGAAAAGTCGCCGAGACGTTATGACATTTGTGGGCGCACATGGGAGCGGATGGGACGCACGGCGTGTTGACAATGGCACTCGTAATGACATTGATCATATACCGGTGGTCTGTGGCAGCGGGAATATCCAGAATCTTACTGTTGTTATCCTCATTCCGAGAAAGGGTCTTCAGAACACCGACAGCAGCACAGTGAACGTCTCCCGAAAGGAATGTAATGCGGACGCGTTTTGTCTTAGACATGCCTTGAAGCTGTTGAATAAACCAATTTCGTTCTCGCTGAAAGCAAGGTAACCAGGCTCTATTGGTATCAAGGATGAAAATTCAACTCGCCCGTACCTTATGGGGTTTTGCTGTCCAATGGTCGTGCTAAATAAAAGTCAACATCACTAAGGCACCCGTGAGATCTGGAGCTGCATACCAAGTCATCAAGCAGCTCTGGTTCTCCATTGAACTTGTTTAAAAATCCGTTCAAAGCAAGACCGCTACGTCCAATGATTGTCAGAGGGTTCAACTTGGTGTCTAACGCATTCTCCAGGAATGTCATGCGTGGGTAGGCAATCGGAATGCCTGAAAGAACTGGATTAGTAGAGTAGCCAGAGCTTGCATCCGTAACATTGAATTAACGCACCAAGCTGTATAACCAAATGTTCCACCTGAAAAGGCATCTGAGTGATGGCCTCCATGACTCTCCCGTACTCTTCCTTACTACAGACCCTATCCTTCGTTCTTTCTGCTCTTGGTCAAGTAAGGAAAAGGCAAAAGTCTATTTTATTTTCATTTTTTTCAGGACCTACCGACAATCCAACATCAGAATCCACACATTTGGACCCATGTAGGCGAGGAAGGAGTGCGATGGCAGGCCGACATATGGTCCTTGAACACCGAGGATCAAAGATTTGAAGGGGTGAACACCTCGACGGTCGTCCAAGCCATCAACATATGCTAGTAGAGTCTGTCAACAAGTTGAAATCGACAGGTTGAATAATAATCGCACGGTTGATAAAGCATTGGAATAACAGGTAGAAAAAATACGCCCGGGAACCGATACTACAAGGGAAATGAATGGATGCAATACATTCCTCCAGACGACGTACGCAAGAAAAACGGGCGAGGATTGCAAGCTGTCGGGGTCTGAGAACCAATTGAGTGTACTGTTTGGATTGTAACGACGATTTGCTCACAGCTTCCAAATCCGTCGATCTCATTAGGGGAAGAACATCAGGTTAAGAAAATGCAATGATATTAGAAGACCTACTATGTCTGATGAGAGATAATCAGCAAACATATACAGAGAGAGCAGTCGGAGTGTGCTCACCGTGATCATCTAAATACAACAATTCAAATCAAAGACAATTGTGTGTATACTCAAGCACTTACCACACATATTGAGCATCGGGCTGATGTAGAGTAAACAACTTGTAGGAGGAAGTCAAGACAGCACTCACATTGAACTGTTGGCCCTAGCAAACGCGCCATTCCTGAAGCAGGCGCAATAGTGGTGGAAGAAGAAACGGTCCATACATGCTGCCATTTCGGAAGATACGGGGTACGTCAACTTTGTTGATGACTTCGATTGGTGGATCCAGTCTTGCATTTCGGGTTCCCTTGTCAATCTTCTCGAGATGTTAGCGTTGCATCTACTCTAGCGAGCCAAGGCTTACGAGTCACAGTAGAGTTGGTCTCCTCCGCCAACCAGCACGTGAAAGGGTTCCCTCGCGTGCTCCCTAAGCAAGTCAAACCACATCGGATCGTAACCGCTCTTATATCCTGGACCTTTGAAGTCTTCTTGATTGACGCCAGCGCTAAACCCATTACACTTGAAGCGAGATTCGCGAGATTGCTATGGGTGAGGACATTCGATATGCATTGAACTAGTCCACCACGCACAGAATAAGTGGCCCAGCGCATGTTCTGGTTCTTGGCTGGCACATAAAATGACAGCAGCATGCTGTTGTTGATACTATATTTGATGCATAGCTCCGCGTCTCCCAACTGTATCTGTATTGGGAACCTCCAAAAAGTGAACGTTCTGGACCAGGGTCATCCAACTGGTTACATAGAAAAGGGGTGAACTTACCCCCCATTGCTCGCGTGAACGTATATCTCCTGGCCAGTGACGCACTGCGTTTGGTCGCCGTAACCAGACATCTCTGATATCTTCGGAACCGCTGGAGGGGAGATCGCCGTAGAGTGCGGATCGGCTGGGTGAGCACCGAGATCAAAAGACAATCCAGCACTCTGTTTACCACCTCGCGGCTGTGCTCGTCCTTCTGGATCCCACTGGTAGGTCAATAGAGGATGAGGCTCATAATGAGACCCCGAATCGGCAGCTGCAAAGTTAAGGACGGTTTCAGCGAACCACGATTGCCATATCTACGACACACGCACTAACTATTAGCACTGCGCCGTGCCAAAGGCCATCTTCATCCACAGTGTCATAACGCAATAGAGGACCGACCATGAATTGAAGGTGCGGGTTCATGCGCGGTGCCCTTTGCATCCGGGACCGTTCGGCTGGGGATAACCGCGTCAAGTGGGTGGGATCGGTCCACGCAACCGAGTTGGAGGTCTCTGATCGTGAACCATGTCTTGTGTGCGTATCGGCGGGTAGCCGAGGGAGCTGAGGAACGCTTGAGGAGGGTACCCTCGGTGGAAGAGGGGGAGGGACCCCAGGCGCATGTGATGGAAGCGCGCCAACAAAGCTGCCATCTGGCAGGGGTGCTACTTCCTGCACTGGGACAAACCTGCCATTAGAACCTCTCTGGGCCTGCCCTTGGTAGAATTGTTCCTCCTGTGTCACAAGATCGATGGATCATACGTCGGTCGCACTAGCAATGATAACCTGCTGATAATGCTCACTTCACGCGCTTTTCTATGAGCACGCCAGCCAGTACTGTCCATGTTTGATCGTTCGAGAGACTTGTCGCTGACTTTGCGATGATGAGGTAGAAGAGCAACAGCCTTCACAGCAGTACTGCTCAGATATTCGGAGTCCGCTGCAAAGTGGAAAGGTATATAGATTCGAGGTAGGAAAGACAAGAACAGTGTATGTGCATGTAGGACAAAAAGAAATATAGATGAACTGGAGAGGAAAAGAGCTCTTGGCGTAGATGGACTAGATAACTGGAGTGTCCCAAGATACGCCATAAATAATAAGTGGAAAGATATATGTATGACGGAAATTTTGAGGGATGGCGGCGAAAGAACCGTCCAATGTGCATATGCGATAACAGATGGTGTGAAGATTACCGTGACAAAACCCTCCAGTTAATTGCGAGATAATCGAACAAATGGAGCGTGGAATGCTATCGATTGGTTACTGTAGCTGTGAAAGATGATGTTCTCAGATTGAAACGAACAATGCAAGTGGCATTTTGGGCGGTTCAAGTTGATCCGTATGGGACTCTTATTAATTTGACCAGGAGAGATTTGATGGCGTTGAGGCACAGCGAATATGAAGAGCAAACATGCCATGCGAGACATGGGAACTCTGCGAACCTGAGAGGGGTCACAGCGATAGATGAGTCGAAACATGGGCGAGTAGGCTCCAACAGATAAGGGGATGATGGACGGCCAGCAACGGAAGTCGACAAAGAACTCGAAAACAACAAGGGAAAAGGCGGCACCATCCATATCTTGAATATCGAGAACTGTACCAAGCGGGATAGATGTGATTGAACTCAAGATCAGCGCGACGTCATTCGGGCTGCATCGAAAGTCTCGGCACGTGCAATAGGTCCTCTGGCTAGCCTTTTCGCCTTCGATGAAGCACCTTTGGTCGGCGGTGGGCATGGGCTATCACCAATGTCGGTTTCTTCGTCGTCAGTCAAAGTAAGGTTGCCGATCTCCGTGAGCGTAGAGAGTGCGCTACGACGAGTACGAGCAGCATTTGCAGCAGCAAACAACTGAGGAGCACTAGGAGCGGTGTTATGTTTGGATTGCGGTTGTTGCTGCTGGGTCACGCTAGAGACCTTGGAATCCAGATCGCCGTAAGCGTACGACTTCGTGCGACCGAACTTGGCCTTTCGGAACTGATCCAAATCTTCGCGACGAGAGAGCACATGACTAGGGTCGTCCATTGTCACATAGCCCTGGGGCTTGCAGCGGCCTGCAGAGTGTTTATAGTACCCGCAGTACCCACCTTCCAGAATATACACCTCCGGGTAATGGATCCTTGGGTACACGTGGTTGTTCATGGCGCGATCTTTGGAGCGAAGGTGCTTAGCGCTATTACATATTTCAGAATGTTGCAATAGAAGAAAAAAGAAATAGGACTCGCATTGTGGGTGCTCTTTTGACACTAAACTCGCAGTGGAAGACCAGAACTGTCTTCCTTGAGGTATCGCCGCTAACACATGGTCTTGGTCTGTGTTGACCGAGAAAAAATTCCTCCACTCCAGCCGTGGTATTGATGCTAACGGCGCCCGGGATATGACCGCCGTTGTATTCATACTCGAAGCGACAATCGATGATATGGAATTGCGCGATCTGAGTGCTGTATGCGCCATCGAGCAGGGCATCCAGCTGCGAGGAAATTATTCAGGGTTGCATTCCCTCATCATAACTAGCAACTTACAGTCTTGGGGGCGATTCTCATCAAACCATCCTCGCGAACGCGATGACATGGTAGAATTTTGCCTATAGACTCATTATCACCGAACCCCGCAAGCATGAATTTCGCAGAGGGACTTTCAGAAACCTCTTTGTTCACGATAGGGCTAGCACCAGTGAGAGGCCTGAAGTCTTCCGTCCCATCGCGACGGCGGATGGTCTTGGTCTGCTGGCGTTTCATGTACGCCTGAGCAGGGGAAGACATATCTGGTCCGTCAAAAGATTCATCCGATAAGTCAACACCAGTGGGTGGAAGCATTGCAGAAACGACGCGGCGAGAAGGGGCTAACTTGAGAGGGGAGAGAGATTGCGAAGGCGATTCTTCGGAGTTCATTACAGAGTACGCGGAGTGGGCACGCTCTGCAGGCTGTGACACGGCGGAAAAGACAGGGCGACGAAGACGCTTGTTGATATTTGACGGAACACCGAGACCCTGCAATCCTGGCTTGTTGAAGTGAGACAACAATAAACCACTTCCCATGCGCTCGAGTTTGTGCTGGGATGGCGACGAAGGCGGGGGAGAGGAGAGGTCATCTTGTTCAATACGGCTGACAGCTTCGGGCGATAAGGAACGTCTCTTCTTTGGCTGAACAGCGCCAGCACTGGGTGACTCCAGTTGCGCCGGAGGTATGGCGTTACAAAACATGTTAAAACCAGCGACCGTTGGGGTAGCAGTTAAGGGTAGTGAGCTCAAGAGATGATCATTGTGAGCCACGGGAGCGGGGTCCACATCCATTGCATCCTCCGAAGGAAAAGCGATAGTTTCAGAGGGCTGGGAAGACGTGTGAATCGAAGGACCTCACTAGTATGAGTGGGGATGAATGAGCACTTACGGGACCAAATAGATTTTCGTCTGACGTTTGTGTGGGCTTAGTGGAAAACCACTCGGCGGGTAAGACGGTACGTTGGATACGTTTCGAGCCAGACTGTGAGCCGGAATTTGAATTAGACATTGAATCGTTTGACATAGCATTGTTGCTCAAGTCTTGACCAAACATACGAGCGCCACTCGTGTAAGCGCGGGGTCGGCTCACAGGCTTGCTAAATTGTACGGGCTCCTTGCGTGCGACATGAGACGGCATGGGAGAAATATCCATTGCATCGTCGTGGGTGACATTCCGAGTGACGTTGACATGGTCGCGCGAAGGAGAGTTGAGGGACACAGTGGAGGCGAAGGAGAGCTCGAGATCCGAGGAGAGAAATTCGTCGAGGTCATCACGGGGTTTGAGATGTTGGCTACGCTTGCGAATTGGCGCAAGAGGCGCACTGAGATATTGGGAGGAAGCCGATGAAATAGTAGAGAAGAAGTTCATAACTTGAGGCCCAGATGCGTATTCGTGATCTCTCTTGCGCCTCTTGTTTAAGTTGCGATCTGCACGACGGGTCATGGAGGCGAGGGTGTGTTGAAAAGGTTGGATGTTGGACAATAAAATTGAGTGATCGAGTTGAATACGTTTGCAGACCGCACAACGATATAGTGGTGGAGTTAAGTTGGACGCAGAGAATGCCCAGAGAAAGCGACAGTCAGTAACTGCTACTTGGAAAGGGAGGTTGAACATGCATGGAATAAATACCAACCGAAATAGGGTCCAACAGCGCTTTGAAAACGACCAGAACAGGCTGTCGGAGAGAAACCAAAGGGGTAATCAGTATTGTGAGACTGGGGTTACTTGACGAAGGTGTGGACTGGTGGAGCAGCGATCAAAAAACCATTGTCCAACAAGTGGGTCGAACAGACACCCGGCCTCGTGGCTCGCTTATAACCAAGAGAGCACCCTTTGACGAAAAGGATAAGTGGGGGGAGAGATTACCTGGGACGTAATGAATGAATTGGCGGAGGGTGCCACGCTGTGATATGTGGAAGTCAGCGAGAGAGCAGGGAGCTTGCGGTGGACGACCCTCACCGAAATCGAACACGGAACGGAAGCAAAAGTCTGAATGTGGACTATTGTGGGTCCCGATTCATTCCCTGCCATAACAAGTGAGTGCCGTGCCTTGGTTGGTGTCGTCGACGCGACACCACTCACCAGGGAGTGAGACAGCTGAGGACGAATAGCTGGAGATGACCGTCCTAGATTAAAGTCGGACTACGATATCCTCTGTTCAAGAGGTCTTTGTTTGGCTTTTCTTTGGTTCCAGTTGACTTTTGTCACGTGCTGGAACAATTGCTACGGTATGTAATTTACAACACGATCGCATTCCTCTTGGCCTGTGAGGGACGTGGCTCCGCACTGACTTCAGCCCATCTTTCGAGCCATTAACCAACGAATCACGGTAGATGATCGACTTGACGTACGGAATGAATACAGTCTGCAATTTATCGTGATGAATATCCGGGTATTTCTCCTCAATAACCTTTGTGATCGAGTCGAAGACGATCTGGAACCTCACTTAGTCTCCCAATGTGACGCGCACGCTCCTCGATCTCACCTCGTAGCCCGCAGCATTCAAGTGTAGTCCGTCGCGAAGGAATTGCCCGCAAGCCTGCTCATCGCGGCCGGCGGCTTCCCAGATATCTGACCATACATCCGCTACAGGCACACCCACCTGCGCTCCAACTTCCCCCACAGCTTCCGCATACGATTTTGTCTGCGCGAAAATACGTTCGAAATGCTGGTCGTAAGTGTTTACCGGAGGTGGTGTTATCAAAATGATCCGGGTATCAGGTGAATAGTACTTCGATGTCGGGGATTTGACCATATTCACGAGGTGAGCCAAGTTAGCTTTGAACCTGTCTCGCGGGACGTGTTGCGGTGGATTTGGCGCAGCATCATTGGCACCGAGCCAGATAGTCAGCAACTGCACTTTTGGTACGTGATGCTGCTCGTGCTGTTTCGCAAAGATCTAGACAAAGCCTGTTTCAAAACGATCTATACACACTACAGACGATTCACCTGCTCGAAAACTGGGATGATCCAGTCGGTTTGATACCCACTGAGACCTCGATTGATCACGTCAAACTTGCGAACATAGGCAGCTAGGCGCGTCTTCAGCGATGGTCGATGTATAAAGCACTCAACATACACGCCAATCGTTGGGCAAATCCAGACCACCCTTCCTGAGTGAGGGAGTCTCCCAGGAGCAAAATGACATCTTGAGTATAGGCTGCCATGTCTGTCTATCGTCAAATGCTATCGCAGCGGGACCGGGCGTCTAGTGGACCGCTCACTGTCTGAGATGGTACTAGGGGAGAAGTTGTTGATCAGCTTTTCCAAGGTTCAGCACCTGCGCATTATTATCTAATCTCAAAGACTGGAAGCAAGGCGCTATGTTGTACCTCATTGCGAAACCCTTCTGCGAGTGATTACTGTGACTACTATGTCCCCTCAGTGAATCATCTTCTATTTCTTTGTCTTGTCTCATGTATCTGAGCAGTGTGACGAGGCTGTTGCTCAGTGGTATCGAGAACCATTCCTGAGGGCCTGACCAAGCTCGGACATGTTTTTTGTTTACTAAATTATTACTCGAGTTCAGAGATCAAGGCTGTCGCATATCCGCACAGGAGCTTACCGGCTATCAAGCATAATTCACTGCGTCCGTTTGTCTTGCAACTCAGTCGAAAGAAATTTAGGTTCGGGTATCATCTGAGCGGAAACCGGATGGATCGTTGTCTGTTGCATTCCTAGCAAATATTTCGTCCGGACACCAATGACTTCCAGCAGCCCGATACCACTGCGTGTGTCGAACAAGAAAGCATACGTATGGAACGTCAACGGTGAGACAACAGACATGAAACCATCTCGCAATCTGATCACATCCATCAGACGTCGCTACCTTGCGTTCGCACTATCGCATTTGCGGCGTCCTGACCGGCACTCTTCCCCATCTATCACAACAGAACATATTCCTGGGCGTTCCGCTTTTGCTAATGCCCGAGGAGGTGGTTCTCCTCGTCGATAAGCGTGGGTCAGATTGTCTGCCGGTGTGCTAATTGTGACTGATTTGGCCGGTTTTTATCGTCACAGGGCTCGCGATATTAGTAGATGACCGGAATGCCCACCATGATCCGGGCGCAATTGAGCTGGACAAGTGGGATTCAGAAAGGCACCGCGGAGTCGAAGAACAACTTGCTTTGGCAGGGAAACACGAAGCCCGGGAGGCCCTCAATCCTGACCGCGCCATGTCTGAGAAAGCCATACTGAAGCGCAAGGAACGGGAGGAGAGAAAAACGCGTAGCAAAACTGGTGTTCCCGAACCGTCCCAGGGTATACCCAACGAGAGTCGATCCACCAACGAACCCGCTTTTTACCCTGCCGACTCGCAGCCCGAGCCATCACGAACCACAAGATCACACAGAACTGACGTGACTGTACCTCGAAATTCGACTGCGCCATACACGGTTCACGTTCCTGGGGAATCATCCACATTCGAATGGTATGCCACGCACAGCCACTCGTTCACCACTCTCGCCGACGCACACGATGCTGGCATATGGTATTATCCAGACACGCCTATCGAGAAGGCTCGCTGCGGTGTCTTCCGAGATTTATGGGAACAAGGTTTTTTCATGGGAGGAGGCACCAAATTCGGTGGCGAATACCTGGTATATCCTGGTACGTTTCCCCCGTCTATATATTTCTTCGGACGAAAATCCGTGATATCGTGCTCGGCCTGAGATCGGCCGTTTTTGAAAGGAGAATTGCACCATTCTTGTCTTTCGAGATCGTTTGTCTGAGATATTCTGACCTGTTTTTATCGTAACATCCTTTTTGTCATTCAGGGGACCCATTACGGTATCACTCACACTTTGTCGCATCCGTTATCGAGTCTCCTGAGGCTCCCCTTCGGCCGATGGAGATTATTGCTCATGGTCGGTTAGGAACTGGCACAAAAAAGGCACACTTGTTATGTGAGTGGGACGAAGACAAAAAAGCCGTCACATATTACACCATCGAGTGGGCTGGATTTGGATGAGGTCAACTTGAGGTTCGTGCGACCAAACTGTCCTTCTCACAGAGCAGCCATTAGAAAAAGGGGGGCATTATATTGCATACTCATTAGCGAATGACTGTGGGGGTATATCAAGAGCCCTGGAACTCGCACGACGAATCATGCCAGGACGTGTATCTGAGATTATGGGACGATAATATCATTCACTAATCTCGCTTCTGCCTGCCTGAAACCTGCGCAGCCTTTCGCTCGACTAGCTTTTTCGAATTCAAGGTTTGTTGTTTATGTGACTTTCTCGCAGCAGGCGAAGCTCTGTGGATTTGGGTTCCTGCACCCTCTTCAACTTTCTCGGACGAGTTGCTGGGTACTCTATTGTGATATAGTTCCCCAGCGGTTCCTCCGATGCTGAGGATCCGAACAATCAAGTCATTAAGCCAGATAACCATGGCAAATATAGGGAGCCGAATCGGGATAAATGGCGAGGGATAGCGTACTGCGTCGCGCTTCTCTGGGTTGAACGGATCCTGAGGAATGGGCCGAGCGTGCATAGCCATGATGATATACTACGTGGAAAAACTGAGCTCTTTGCCACGTATCGCGCAATGACTGTCAAGATGACGTGACACGCACCGCAGGGAACAACAGCGCAAAGAGAGCGGCGCTTGCGAGGCTACTTCCCCATGTACAGATAACTGCGGAAGGAAAGCCGAACGCGAAAAAGTACGGCCAACGTTCTTCGAGATATCTCACCCTACCCGAAAGGGAGAGGCCGCGGGCGATCCAGATGAACCTGCACCCCAATACAGTCAGTGAAGTGCTTTTCTCTTTGAAATCTGATGGTTACGCCATCACAGCTCACTCGAAGCAGTAATACCTGGATGAGCGGGTAATCAGTAAGTTGTATGATCCGGGAGGCAAGAAACGTTGACACGGAGACTCACGCATCTACCCAACACATGAAAGCAAAGTTTACCAACGGACCCCCGTATGGGATTGCACCAAGCGCGAAAGATACGATGATAGATGTGAGAACCATGACTGCTCGGTACGCCGACGTCGCGAGCATGGTCAGCGTCCCCGTGTAGGTCACGGGTTGTTGATGTGGCACGCGATTCCCATGCTGTAGAACAAACGTGCGTTTGGCAATGACGCTGGACCATGAGCTCTGCACGGACGGAACATGGTCGCACGTCAGAGCAGCTTATCATAAGAGTCATGTGGAAACCTTGGTCTAACATTAAGGTAGAAGGAGACTCCAACGACCGGTAGCAGCCACAGCACTTTGTAAAACCAGCCCACGTTCCTGTGCAGCCAACTTGGATGGTCATGGACGAGGGGTTGAAGTACTAAATCAAAGATGTAGATTGATATCAAAGAGAGTATGTTGAGAAGCGAGGACTTGAGGATGTTGGACCGAATTTCAGGGTCGCTACATGGGGGGTGGGATGGCGAGACAGACGAGAGGGAAGGGGATGGTATACCTTGACGCTGTCCTTACGACGATGTCCCATCTGAACGCGTCGAGCAGGCCACGAAGGGTGCATTTGGACTGGAGCCAGAGTGTTTGATGCAGAGGAAGAAAGACAGGGTAAGTTTCACGAGAGTTTGAAGGACGGTGGTTTGAAACATATGGATCGTACGGTTGTTGGCGGTATTGTGGTGGCGTTGACATGAAACTGTCTACAGGACTGGCTACTGAAGTCGTTCTGGTAATGTGCTGTGAGATCACGTGAGGTGATCCGGCAACTTCCTATCGCTGTTCTCAATTAATTTCCGCTGTCACCCGCAAGCCCCTAGCGATATGGGTCTTCTTGATGTATCCATATCCAACGGAAGCAGTGCCTCCTGCACACCGCTCACTCCATCCCACAACCTTCTTCCCATAGGGCTTACGTCTAACACGCCTCATCCACGGGAACATTGGTTCGCGATTCAAGTAGAGTTTCGTGTGCACGGCAGCACCTTGTTTGTATAATAAGAGAACAATACAGAAAAGATACCAAATAAGACGCGGCAATAATAAAAAGAACCAGACAGAAGTACGAGGGCAAGCATATCGAGGGATCGCAGCGTACAACATTGAGATGCAAGCCTAGGAAAAGTAGAAATAGGATACGGATAGGACGAGGCTTGTTGAATTCTTTAACGAGCAATTTCACCGCACATTAGCAAAACCTATCTAGCATCATGGCGAGACGAGAACTTCACCTTCGCAAGTCTCGCTTACATCAAGTCGAAGTTTTCCCAGGAGATCTCTTGGATGGAACTTTCTTACTGGTAGGGGCTTTCTTGCTTGTTGGTGCCTTCTTAGCAGCGGCAGCCTTGGCCTTGACGGGGGCGCTCGTGCCAGTGACAGCCTGAGGAATGTCGGCGTCGTTGCTTGGGACACACAATTATTGTCACTAACCTTCTTGGCGGTCCCTCGCTTCGAGGGTGCAGTCGCCTTCTTGGTCGGGGCAACCCTCTTACCGGCAAGAACTTTCTTTGGAGCTTTGGTGGCAGCAAGCTTAGCTGCAGTAGCCTTCGAGACCTTGGCAGTCTCAGATTTCCTTTCGGCATTCTTCTTAGGAGCTGAGACCTTAGCAGCGGTGACAGCCTTTGTTTTCGCTACGATTCTCTTGGTAGAAGTGGATTTAGCAGCAGTTGCCTTCGTAGAAGTGGTCTTCGCAGGTCGGGCTTTCGTGATGGATTTGGATGCGACTTTAGCAGGCTTGTTCTAGGCATGACATCAGTCAGGGTGTCACGTGGTACATATGGTGCACGAACCTCCTTCGATGACGACGTATCTACAGGTCTAGCGTTCTTGGGGGGAAGTTTGACTTTCCCCGCTGGGCCTACAGTAACCTGCATCAGTGTACACCCATGTACAGGGGGATGGTGCCACCTTTGGGTAACACAAAGATACCCTTCTCAGCACCAGTGGCAATGGCTCGGGACAACTGAGTGTTTTGGGCATTGCCAATCTGGAGATTGTACTGCTCCTCAACGTATCTGGGCATCATTTAGCAAACAGACCACTCGGGTGTTCGCTGGAAATGCGTACTTCTTGATGTGGGGGCGGGACACTCCTTGACGTGAGTCTTCTGTGTTTGCTGCGATACACTCCTATTTAGGAGGAGTAGAGTTAGGAGATCAGTTTATTGATAGAATAAAAGTCCAGAACAGGCGGATAGCACGTCGATGTCATGGCCCGTCTTTCCAAGTGAGCCGCATACGAAAAGGGGCGGGGGGGGGCGAGATATCCCCTCCGCCCTGCCTTTTCGGGAGTAGAGTGCCCAGAATTCGCATGTGACGACCAATGGTGATGCCGAGCCAAAGAAAGATCGTATGGTGTATGTAGAGTATTAGGCATACGATACTAACCTTGATCATCTCAATCCAGCTCGGATGATTAGCGGTAGGTCGGGCGGCAATCTTCTTGGAGGTCTTTGTGGTGGAAGATGATTTCTTTGTCAACATCATGAAAGATATGAAGCGGAATCGATGATTGTTCTTGCTATTCCTGTTGGAGGTTGGATGTCTGCTCGGGGAAGAGGCTTGAAGAAATGTCGCACGAGAGTTAGTAGTGGTTTAAGAGAGAGATGTGTTGAAACTCCGAGGGCGCGTTGAGCAGTCAACAAACTCAATTCGCGGAAGTCACGTGAGTCGTTATTTGAGATAAGGATAATACGACTGTCTATTGCTTGATAAACAACAGTAGACCTCCTCGGTATGTGCAACGATGAGTTTGGACCTCGAACGGGATGTTATACCCCCTGAATCACGAAAAACGCGGGTGGAAATGGTGGTTGAGCACATTGCAAAAGTTACGCTGATTTCGCATACGAAATGCAACGAGTAATCCTGAAACTTTGTTATGAGTCTCACATATCTGCCTCTATTTTCTTGGAGGCTTTGAAATTGTAATTTTATGTCCGCTACTCGTTTTTTGGGAGGGGAATAGATTTGGTGTGTTTATGGGCCTGTAAAGGGACCCGCGACGCGTCCAAAAAAGGAGCGCGTCTTGCGCCGACCACATTGGGGCGATCTCAGATCGACGTCGGGAATTACCGTACATTCCGATTGGTTGGAAGAAAAAAAAGAATAAATATTGCAAACATCTCCGCTCAACGCGGAATGCCAGTCTCACCTAGTCTTAAGGCGGCTGCCCGCTCAGCCTATCGTGATTTACTGAGAGCTACCGCCGCAACCTTTGCAGGTACGCCACTCCAGCTCTCTGGCGTTTTTTGCCGTCTAATTTCTTTCTAGGAGATGCACCGATACACAAAGGTCGTTTGTCTGCGCGGTCAACGTTCATCACCCTGACTTCCTTGCAGCCTTCCGAATCAAAATGCGCACAGATACGTTGGCTTTGGATAACGTAGCACGAAACGACCCCAGTCGGGTGGAAGAGAAGATACAGCTAGCCAAGGACCTTGCAACAACATTGCGGAAGAATGTGGTCCAGGCGAGAAGAGTCAAAATGCCCTCCGGAGAAGAAGCCTGGAGTAGGCTTTTGTGTCGATCGATTGTTGAAGCAAGTTCGTTGATGTCACTCGCAGGATTGCGCATCACAGAGGAGACTGAAGTTGGAGACAATTCGACCATCAAGAATCCTCTGCCAGTCCAGTCCAGTCGGCGCGCACGTAAGATGGAGAAAGATGGGGCAAGGTGATCACTATTGAAAGTATCGAATTGCTCGTCTCTGAGGCTCATACAAGGCATCCAGAAAATGTTGCTCTGCCCAACACGCTGATACCTCACAACTTCTCAGCACTCAAGAAAGCCCATAGACAACGAAAGATCCCGGAACTACGCGAGGAGGATTTGGTGGAAACGTTTGTGCGAGGTGGGTTCGTCGTCAACTATATCCAAAGTCCAGCGCTGATTCGCCGCAGGCAGTGGTCCTGGCGGACAATCAATCAACAAGACAGAAAACAATGTTCAACTCTTTCACAAACCCACTGGTTTTCGTGTGGCGTGTCAAGAGACTCGTTCTCTGACAACCAACCGAATGCTGGCTAGACGACGTTTATTGGAAAAGGCGTGTCATAATATATCCCCGCGCAAGTGTACCACAAAAGTGCTGATGCAATCTCACTGTCTACTTTCTCGTACGATTAGTTGGACGAACTTTGCAACCCGGGTCTCTCGAAGGGAGGCTTGCGGCGTGCTAGGCAAAATGAAAGAGAACGTCAGCGGCGTAAAAAGGCGAGGAAGAAGGCCAAAGTAAAAGCTGAACGGGGAGATTTGGTAGAGGACTAGTTCGCTGCGGTTAGCGAGTGTTATTAAGAGCTCTGTCGTGTCGTCTCGGCGTTGTCCGGCCGCAGTCTCTGAGCGCGTCAAGTACAACAAACCGGCGAAGCACCATGTCGACGCAAAACCGTTCCTCACTTTACACCCTTGCAACTATAGTCAAGCGGTAAACAATCAGCTCTTGTCTCGCGAACCCCACACTCAACTGGCCCGCTGCAGACTGGAAGCAGTCGCCTCCAGGTTTGAAGACCTCGAAGACACGAGACGCGAGATCCGGAGACAGAGAACGAACACCTTGACATGCTCTGTGGATGCTCAGCCACCGACTGCCGCTCCCCCTCCTCCTGCACCACCAGCAATCATAGTTCAGCCAGCGATACCTCCCAGCGTCCAAGCCTTTGATGCGATCGTGATTGATGCCAGGCTGAAACCGCTAGTGGAGCTCACAGCTACTTTCGCTCCCCAGGCTTTTATCGATCAAGTATGTTTTCCATGCAGCGAGGATCTATCATTACGTCGTACTTGATGTCTCCCATTTATCAGGTGGATCTGTTTGCACAAACGATTCAGGTGTTGCGTGACCTGTTGCTCAAGGCCGCGGCATGCAAGAAACCGGACCAGCAGGCTTTCGGGGGACTGCTGGACCCATTGCAGGCCTCACTTGAAGCCGTCAGCCGGGCAAAGGAAGCCAACAGAAAGGAAAGAGAATGGTTCAGCCATTTTACCGTTGTTGCCGAGGGTGCGGTGTGCGTCGGTTGGGTCGCCGCTGTAGGTGTCTAGATGTTACTATGCATGTCCCTCACGCGCGTTTCGTCGTAGGAACCCAAGCCAGCACAACACATTATAGACATTAAAGAGGCAACCATGTTTTACTCAAACAGAATTCTCAAAGAATTTAGAGACAAGTGCGTACGATTTCGAACTACTTCTACACTGCTGATTCGTGGATTCAGGGATACCCGCCATTCTGAATGGGTCCGCGCCTTCATTGCCATCCTGGATGAAATGAAACGGTATGTTCTAGAGAACCACCCGACCGGCCTGGTTTGGAACACTAGCGTCAGTTATGTGCCAATTCGTGATCGTCGTGATTCTGAATACTGTAATAGGGTGTTCATGTTTCAGAATATATACCTCGTTCGTCTGCAGAAGCCTCTCCACCCCCACCCCCTCCACCCCCGCCTCCGCCACCTTCTAGCGCACCATTATCAGCACCAGCAGCGGGAGGTGTTGCTGCTGTGTTCGCCGAGCTGAATCGTGGCGAGGAGGTAACCAAAGGCTTGAGGAAAGTCAATAAAAGCGAGATGACCCACAAAAATCCGGCTCTGCGCGCGGGCAGCGTTGTTCCGGCAGCCACTAGTCCGGGAGGTTTGTGCCTGCTGTTTCTTTACCGGAAGTCATATTCACGAGGCCCTTTCAATAGCAAAGAAGCCAACAAAACCTGCGAAACCTGCTGCGTTGATGGGAAAGAAACCCCCTAAATTCGCGCTAGAAGGTAGCAAGTGGCTAATTGTGAGTTGGAAGCACGACGAGTCGATTTTTGGTGCTTATGTGATGGACAGGAATACCAAGAGGATCAGCCTGCTCTGGAGGTGACGGACGTCGGAATCAACCAAACTGTTAATTTGTTTGGATGTAAGAACACCACCGTCATCATCAAGGCCAAGGTCAACGCTGTCACACTGAGTAAGTCGTCCGGACATTGGCCGATTTCTGATCTGAATACCACTCATGGTTCAGTTAATTGCACAAAGACAGCGGTTCTCGTTGAATCCGTAATCTCTTCTGTTTCGGTCACCAAGTCTCCGTCATTCCAAATCCAAATCACTGGGACAGCTCCGACTATCCAAGTAGATTCAACCGATTCCGGTCAGATCTACCTTTCAAAGGCGTGTCTTGGTGCCGAAATCACAACGGCCAAGTGCAGCGCTATCAACGTCAGCTTGCCAGTTG
>JBBPQW010000206.1:0-31046 GCA_038092695.1 Boletus rubropictus
GACGGATAGGATGAAGGACTCGGCTTTTTCGTAAGATCCATCGTAAGCCTCAGGTGCTCCAATCTTGAGTTCGGTGGGTTTCGTCGTCAACATCTTGGTCGAGGTTCTGGTTGCAGCGGCTTTGGGGTTCGGTCCTGCAGTTCGTTCAGGGGGCTGCGAGAGTTTCTTTGTTGGCTCTGCAGGTCATTCTGCTGCGGCTTGGGGTTTTTTCTCCAAGGGTCGTGTCAGCGGCTGGGGTTTTTCCTCCAGTATCATTCGTCTGTGTTCTGGTTCGGAGTCCGAGGTGTCGGGGATAAGAGGGTCGGGGTGTCAGAGTTCAAATGGGGATACGTGTAGGGGTTTCTTGCCCTTGAGCATGGACTCGGGGTTCTTCGAGGACGAAATCTTTCAGTGGGTAATCTGGTCAGCAACGATGGCTGCCAGTAAAGAAGAGACTAGATCTTTTGTTACACTTGGACTGGGTAGGTACGAGCGTAGACTTGACTAGCTCAATCCACGTATTGTTCTAAGTGCGTTGACGCAGCTTAACCCCCAACTGCAATGGAGGATTTGGGATAGGGACTATGTTGAAGGATCTGAGGGATCAGTCATGAGGATTTAGCAGTATATCCAAGTAGATCTAGTCTGAGGAGTACTGTGTACAGGGCGAGGTTTATATACCAGTATAAACTGAGCACGGACCAAGTTTGTAAAAGGAAAATAAAAGATCGTACGACTTGAGAGGGAATGGCCATTGGCCGAAGATAAACGATAGGAGGGGAAATGGCCATTGGCTGAAAGGTGTCGTACGAGATAAAAGATAACAGATAGGAGGAAAAGGAAAGCTCATAACCGAGGAGTCAGCCGAGCGAGAAGTCCGAATGTTAACACGTGCCCGTGGGAACGGCTAAGTGGTTATACAGTTCGTGTAGAGCAAGAAATAAAGAAATGAAATGAATGAATCGTAACAGCCTGCACTAAGGGGTTATAAGTTGCTGACCAAGCTGTTGAGGAGCAGGAGACCTCTGCTGTCCTCGCCCCATGTGGGTCCATTACCAATTCTATTATCATTGATGAACCTGCAAGCCTGCCTGGTTTACCCATTACTCCTCTTCACTCCCTCCATTGCTTTCAGTGCAACTCCCTAAGCCACCTCATCCATCAATGCCCTCAATACCAGTGCCTCAAATGCTTTGTCTAGGCCCCTGGCCATACTTGTGGCAGATGTTCTCATTGCCTTTGCCAGTATTGTAATGCAGCTGGTCATTTTTCCCATTGTTGCCCCTTCCACCCTTGCATGTGCTGCAGTGCACCAGGTCATCTCACTAGTTCCTGCCCAGAGACACATCATGCTTTCTTGGCCTCTGACTTTGACAATAATGTTATTGTCTATAACAGAGATAATGTATTGGGGCCAGAATTTTGAGGTGGAGATCACCAACACTGTGGAAATAGACTTCAAGGTGGTCCTTCGAAGCTACACACAGGGTAATGTTATGGTAGGGCAGTATCTTGAGTCTATTTCTTTTCTTTGCATCTTCTTTCCTTTGGGTCATCCCAATGAGCCTAGTGTCTCAGCTCACACCAACTTTTCCTTCTCACATCCTTAATTTCAGATGGAACATTCTTTTCCCTTCTCAAATGTTCCATAACCCTTTGTCCACTTTTCCCATAAGGAACACTCTCATCCTCCTATGGAACTCTTTCTTCAAGTTCCATCATATTCCTTGGTCTGTGCAAGGACTTCCATCTTATAAATAGTGTCCTTGTTTACCATATATGATAAGCTAGTTCTACACAATTCACCCTTGCTATGAACTCTCTGTTGGTATGAGATTGATCATCAATGAGATCCTTGGTGTGTATTCTCTACTCTATTGGACTTCATCTTGCAATTGAGTAGGTGCTTGGCTAGATTCTATACAAGGTGTGTATCAATCTTGTACACTAAGCTAGTTCTACACAATTCACCCTTGCTGTGAACTCTCCATTGGCATGAGGATGATCATCAATGAGACCCTTGGTGTACTCTATTGGACTTTGTTTTGCCATTGAGTAGATACTTCACTAGATTCTATGCAAGGTGTGTATCATAAGAACTAGCTTCCTAACCACCATTCTCCTACCTAGGAGTAAATCCATTGCCCACCATTTCCACCCCCAGGCATGTAATCTGTCCTTTCTCCAGAACTCCATCTTCCACTCCACAACCTCCATCAGCTACTGCCAGCAACCCCATAACCTTCTTTTTCCAAGGAGTTGAAAGGTCATTGGAAGCTGCCATTATCCCTCCAGCTCCTCTAGCTCAATGAGTCGCTTCCTTCTCTTCATCTTTTAACCAACCAGTTACCCCTACTCCTGAGTGACCCATCTGCATTCCTATTCCTTCCTTTACCAGGCTGACCACTCCACCTCCACCAAAAGATGAATGACCACCTTCTCCTATTCCCATTGACTCTCCCTTTGAAGAAGAACTCTTTCCCTCCATGCCTACCTCTTTACTCCCACCTGAGCATATTATGTCTTTCTCAGAGAAAAAGACAAAACTGAAAGCAGGCCTACTTGAGGACTTTTCTAGTGAGTCCAAGGATGCCATATGATGGATACTGGCCATGAGGGCCTACTTTATGATGAACAAGGACCTTTACAATCCAAGAAACTGGGTTATGGTGACCATCAACAAAATGAGTAAAGATTGGGGCATTCCCTTCGCCAAACATTGGTATTTGAAAGTGCTAAATGACAACCTCCCTGATGAGGAGAAGTCATTTGCAAAATTGGTCAAAGACTTCCAAAGAACATTCTTCCCCTTCAACCTCAAGGTGAGTGCCCATAGAAAGTTAAGAAACCTGCAATAGGAAATGAGTGACTACTACAGTACATGTCGGAATTCCAACTAGCCACATTACAGGCCAAGATAACTGATCAGAATGCACTGATCAGCCAGTTTGCCGGAGGACTTGATCAAAAGGTAGCAGGAATGATCTTGTCCATGGGAGAGGTTCTCTCAACATTGGAGGGATGGATCTTGGCTGCTAGCCACTTTCATGGGCAGCAGAAATGTATCAAGAAGTTACACCAAGGCAGATTCTCCTTCAACTTGTCTAGTCAGGGCCATGACCCAAATGCCATGGATGTTGACATGGTATGACTCACCCCAGTTTAGCAAGCTAAACACATGCATAAGGGGTTATGTTTTATTTGCCATAGAAAGAGATGCTCAACTCAGAACCACCCTCATCCCAACAATTCCTTGACTTCTATCCCACCATTCTGCCCACCTCATAACCCAAAGTGGGCCTGAGCAGCACCCATTGCCACTACCTCTGTTGCCCAGCCATTTGAGCTGGCCAAATATGTGCATTACCTCAAAGAAAACAAGATGGATGCCAATGAAATCCTTTGAGCACTCAAGGTGTGCTACAAAGATGGAAAACAGGAGCCTTTGATGGTTGCAAAGGCAATTCATAAGAATTTTTAAGGAGGGAAGTGCCAACATCTTCTTCTTCTTTTCATATCGCTCCTGTACTTGTATCTGATAGAGACAAGAAATTGATCCACATCCCCATTTCTCTATCACCCAACAGAGTGCAAATCATTGAGACATCCATCCTAATCGACAGTGGGGCAACTGGTGACTTTATCAGTCCAACTTTCATCAAAGAACATGACCTCCCTAAGGTCCACCTACTCTGACCCCTCTGAGCCTTGAATGTTAATGGGACCGCCAACAAAGGAGGGTTCATCCAATACAAAACCACCCTCCAACTCTTGATCGAAGGCACCCTTAAAGAGAGAGAGTTTCTCATCATTGCCTTTGGAAAGGACAATGTTATCTTAGGTGTGCCATGGCTAAAAGTAGTCAATCCCTCCATCAACTGGGATTGAGGACATGTTTCCATCTCCTCCACTGCTTACATCCCAACCCTTGATCACCCTCTTGCAATCGACCAGTGATATCTGGTCAAGACCCTCTCTGCCAATCCTAACTATGAGACAAAGATCAAACTCTGAAAGGCAAAATGAACTCCTAGGATCCCCCTTGCCCCCTGGGCTTCTAAACTGCTAAGAAAGGTGACTATTGCCACCAAAATTGCCCAACAATAGGAGAAAGCCAAAGTGACCCTACAAGAATGGGCAAAGAAGTTCACCAAAGTCTTCAAGGAGCAGACCCACAATGAACTCCCTCCCTCTTGTCCCTTCAACCATGCCATCACCCTCCATACTACCTTTGCCCCCAAAGTTGCCAAGGTTTACCCTTTCAACCCAAAGGAGCTTGATGTGTGCAACACATTCATTGAGGAGCATCTGAAAACTGGAAGGATTCACCCCTCCAGATCCCCACAAGCCTTCCCCTTCTTCTTTATTCCAAAGAAAGATGGATCAGTCTGACCCTGCCAAGACTATCACTATCTCAACTCCCATACCATCAAAATTGCTTACCCTCTCCCTCTCATCTCAACTCTCATGGACCAACTAAAAGACTTCACCATTTTCACCAAGTTCAATGTCTGATGGGGGTACAACAATGTCCACATCAAAGAAGGCAACCAGTGGAAAGCCACCTTCATTACCCCCCAAGGACTGTTTGAACTGATAGTAATGTTCTTTGGTCTTTGTAATTTCCCCACCACATTCCAAGTGTTTATAAATGACACATTTAGCAATATGATAGCTGAGGGATGGCTCCTCATTTACATGAATGACCTTCTTATCCATTCCTCTGACCTCACCACCCATCACGAGCATACCCTTCATGTCCTCCAATGCCTCCAAGACCACCATCATTGTCTCAAACTCTCCAAATGTGAATTTGACAAGAATAAAGTTGAGTACTTAGGGATGGTCATTGGCAAAGGGTGTGCTCAGATGGATCCTGCCAAGCTCAATGCAATCAAGGACTGGAATGCCCCTCATGATGTCAAAGGCATTCGCTCATTCCTGGGCTTTTGCAACTTCTATCAAAAATTCATTCCCAACTTCTCCTCAGTCATCCAACCCCTCCTTGTACTTACTTGAAAGAACCAGCCTTGGGAATGGTCGTCTTCCCAAGAAACAGCCTTCCGCACCCTTTAATCTGCCTTCACCTTAGCCCCTGTCCTTATCCTGCCCAACCTCCGCAAACATTTCTGTGTTATAACTGATGCCTCTCTCACTGCTTCTGGTGTAGTGCTAATGCAGACCAACAATAATAGAGACTGTCACCTGTGCGCATACTTGTCAAAGATCTTTTCACCTGCTGAGCACAATTATGATATTTATGACTGCAAACTACTTGCCATCATCTACACATTGCAAGAATGGAAGCATTACCTCCAGGGTACTGGCCTTTCTGTTACCATCATTACCAACCACAAAAACCTTGCCTATTTCTGTGACTCCTGAAAGCTCTCTCGCTATCAGGCCCATTGGCACCTGTTCCTCCAGGACTTCAACCTCACATTCACTACTGTTCCTGGAACCTCTATGGGGCCTGCTAATACCCTTTCCCATCATGACTGTGTTGACACCTCCTCTGATAACCAGGCAGTTACTCTCCTTCCAGACAATGTCTTTGTTTATAATATTGACCTTGCCCTTAGCGAAAAGATCACTGCCTCCATGGCCTCTGACCCCTTATTCAGTCTGCCCTCCATGCCATGAAAAACTCTCAACCTCTTTTTGGCTACTTCCACCCCAAGGACTGGATCTACCATGAAGGCAATCTTTACTTCCAGGGCTGTCTTTACATCCCCCCTTTTGCTCATCAGGAGCTGGTGCAATCCATCCATGAATCCCTTACTGGCAGCCATGGTGGCATCTTTTGCACCACTGAACTCCTTTTCCATGACTATTGGTGGCCTGGTCTCACTGTGTTTGTCTATCAATTTATTTCTGGGTGTGCCATCTGCCAGTTCTCCAAAGTAAATTGTCAAGAATCAACCCTCAAACTGAGAGAAGTCCAAAGGGATAAAATTCCAAGCATAAAGAATACAAGTTATACTACTGACCCTTTATATATTAGGGTCCTATGCACACAGACCAATTATCTAGGGCAGGCATGGAATGCTATGGAACCTACTGGAACATTCTAGATAAGATAGTGGCTGCGTATATTAGATAAGATAAAGGTGAAAGAAAAGTATGTATAGCAAAGGGTGATATGCACCTTGCATAGAATCTAGCTGAGCATCTACTCAATGGCAAGACGAAGTCCAATAGAGTAGAGATTACATGCCAAGGATCTCATTGATGGTCAATCTTGCACCAATGGAGAGTTCAAGCAAAGGTGAATTTGCATAGAACTAGCTTAGTGTACAGGAGAGAAAGTGGTTGCTATATATACTAAGTGAGAGTCCATGCATAGACCAGGGAACATCATGAAACTCTAAGGAAGAGTTTCATAGAAGAGAGAAAGTGTCCAAATGGAGATGAAACACAAATGGGTTTGTGAGAGCAACTGAGAAGTCTGAAAGACTACTCCACCTGAAATATCTATGGTCATGAGAAAGAGAAGTTGGCCTGAGCCAAAGTGCTAGGCTTGCTAGGGCGACCAAGAGGAAAGTAAAAAGAAAGGACACATCCTCAGCATATCATACAACCATAACATTACCCCCTTTGTATCTTTGAAGGACCACCTCGAAAACTACTTTCAAGACATTGCTGACAAAAATTTCAAAGTTCTGGCCCCAATAAGTCGCCCTTGTTGTACACAACATCGTTATCGTCAAAGTCAGAGGCCAAGAAAGTGCGACGGGCCTTGGGGCATGTGCTAGCAAAATGGGCAGCAGACCCACAGTGCATGCAAGGGCAGAAGAGGCAGCAGCAGGGAGAATGACCAGGTGCATGACAGTACTGGCAAACTCACAAAGGGCATCACCCATGAGTGTGGCCAGGGGCCCAGGTATAACAAATGGTGCAGTGGTAATGGGGGCAGTGTTGGACAAGGTGTTTGGTGGAGTTACACCAAAAGCAATTGAGGGAATGAGGCAGGGGAATGGATATGCCAGGCAGGAAGACAGGTTCATTGATAATAATGGGGTTAAAGACCAATCCTCAGGGAGCGAACACTTCCAACGTTTCTTGTTCTTCAACAGTGTGATCCGCAACTTCTAGACCTTCAGTGCATGCCAAGTCAAATTCTGTGGGGGTACCACCTCTGGCTGCATGGGTGGGAATGGTAGGGGGTGGGGGTGGTATGGGAGTGACAGGTCAAGTGGGTACTTCGACAAGGTGCATGGGTGTGGATAGCAAGTGGTCATTGTCATAGATACATTGGTTGGTGACACTGAGTGAGTCATAAAGTGGTGTGAGAATGGAAGAAATGTTCATGAGGGGAAGGTGGTTGATGACATAGCTGAACCTGTTTGTATGGAGGATGTCAGGAACACTATTTTCCTTTCCCTTTATCTGTACTATATGATGATATCTCTTACCTTTCTCTTATCTAATCTAATCTCATCTTATCTTATTGCATAGCCACTAGGGCTTAGGTCCCCTTTACCATAGAATATTCCACCACATTCCATGCCTGCCCTAAGCTGGCCCATGTGCATCTCAGTAGTTAGTATATAAATAGTTGGTAGATATTGTTGTACTTCTTTATGCTTGGTATTCATCACCTTAGGCCATCACAGTTTGTGGTGTGATCCTGATAGAGGAGGCCTAAAATGACAGTGCAGACATCTGCAAGTCCCAACTGGATAGCAACTCCTCAGAATGTTCCATCAATGTCCTGGTAAGAATGCTGAGGGATGGCATCTCGGTAAAGAGAATCCAAAGAAGTATAAGTATAGAAGAGGGTGGCGAGACCATGTAGGGTGGTGTTACTCGAAAACATAGGGTCTTGTTCAATTAAAAGAGTTAAATGAATATTAAGCAAAATAAAAGCATACAACATGTTCCTGTACCCGGTAGGGAGACACATGGAACAGACTTGATAAGGGGGGAGGACGTGTGGGGTGGGTCAGTAGGAGCGGTGGGAAGAGGAGGATGAGGCTGAAATGCAGCCAATGGACATTTTGTTTGGTTGGGTGATTGGTTAGGGTAAGGGGAAGTTGACTGGAAAGCGAGCTTTATATTCTTGGAGGGTGGTCTGTGTGTTCTTTAAATTTTCCTCAGGTTCCCAAGTCGATTCCACGATTGGCCAACCTTTCCACCAGATTAGAAATCAGAATGATCCACATACCTTCTTATGCCACAGAATCTTCCCTACTTCGAACTCTGCTTCATCTCTGTCAACGTCAGGTGGATCATAGTGAAATTCGGACCATGTTCTGATGTTTCACAATATAGAGATAGCAGGAATGCATGGAATACAATATGGATTTTCCATGAGGGTGGGAGCCAGAGGTGATAGGTGATAGGTGAGATGACAGCTTTGATTTCAAATGGTCCATATCGCTTGGGGAGGAGCTTTTGCAATTGATTGGGGACCTGGAGGTTTTTGCCTTCTAACCACACCTTATTGCCCTGTTGCCAGGAGGAGAACTTGGCAGTGATGCGAGATTTCATCGCCTTCTGGGCCAGTTCATGGGCCGCTAATGCCTCTTCACACACTTTTTCTATATGGGAGGGGTGTCCGTTGAGCGAGTCAACAAAGGAGGGTTGGAGTGGAGGGTATAACCAGGGTTTATAGCCCATCATGAGGAAGAAAAGTGTTTTCTTAGTAATGGAGTGAACAGAGGAGTTGTGGTGGAACTCAGTGGATGGGATTAACTCTTTCCATTGTGTTTGTATGCCATTACAAAAGATCCTCAGGTAGGTTTCAACTTTCTGGTTGACATGCTCAGTTTCTCCGTTTGTTTGAGGGTGATAAGCAGAGGATAGATGGATATTGTACTGGAGGATTTGAGCCAGTTCTTGGGCAAAGGCAGAGGCAAACTGTGGGCCTTGATCAGAAATAACATGGTCATGAAGACCAAACCTGGTGTAGACTTTTTCATAGAAGATTTTTGTGACTCCTTCCACACTGATAGTCAAAGCGCAAGGAGTGAGAATTACCCCCTTTGTAAGCCCATGGTTGACCATAACCATGAGGATGTTATATCCCTGAATGGGGGGGAGACCAGTAACAAGGTCAACCAATACCTGTTGAAAGGGGCAGGTGCAGGTGGAGGGTAGGAGGGATAGGGGGGGAATCATGGGGTGGGTGTTGACCTTGTGTGACTAGCAGACTGCACACCTGGAAATGAATTGGTGGATGAATGCAGAAAGCCCAGGCCACCAATAATCGTGCAAGATGAGTTCTGTTGTTCAAAAAATACCACCATGGCCACTGGTGGGGGAGTCATGGATGGACTGAACAAGCTCCTGGCAGGCGAAGGAGGGGATATAGAGACGGCCTTGGAAGTAGAGGTTGCCATTGCAGAAGACCCAGTCATTAGCATGGGAGTGACTGAAAAGGGGTTGCAATTCTTCCATGGCACAAAGGGCAGATTGAACGAGAGAGTCGGCAGCGGTGAAGGCAGTGATTTTCTCAGCAAGGGCAAGGTCAAGGTTTTGGGCAAACATAGTATCAGGGAGAAGGGTGACACCCTGATTGTCAGATGACATGTCGACATGGTCATGGCGGGAAAGGACATCAGTGGGGCCCATGGAGATACCAGAAACAGGGGTGAAGGTGAGGTCGAAGTTTTGGAGAAATAAGTGCCAATGGGCCTGATGGTGTGATAGCTTGCGGGGGTCTCTAAAATATGCTAGGTTTTTATGGTCAGTGATAATGGTTACGGGCAACCCAGTGCCCTGGAGATAATGCTTCCATTCGTAGAAAGCATGCAGAACTGCTAAAAGTTCTCAATCGTAAATGTTGTAGTTTCTCTCAGCTGGAGAGAAGGTTTTAGATAGATATGTGCATGGGTGACAATTACCATTATCATTGGCTTGCATCAACACAGCATCAGAAGCTGTGAGAGAGGCATCAGTCATAACATAGAACATTTTTGGAGGTCAGGGAGTGTGAGAACAAGGGCAGAAGTGAAGGTGGATTGAAGTTGTCGGAAGGCATTGTCCTGAGCGGTGGACCACTCCCAAGGCTGGCTTTTGTGGGTAAGAGTAAGGAGGGGTTGAGCAACTGAGGAGAAGTTGGAAATAAACTTGCGATAGAAGTTGCAGAACCCAAGGAAGGAGCAGACTCCTTTAATGTCAGTAGGAGGGGACCAGTCCTTGATGGCATGTAATTTGGCAGGGTCCATTTGTGCACATCCTTTGCCAACCACCATGCTGAGGTATTCAACTTCATTTTTGTCAAATTTGCATTTTGATAGTTTAAAACAAAGATGGTGGTCTTGGAGGTGTTGAAAGACTCAGAGGGTACGTTTGTGATGGGAGGTGAGATCTGAAGAGTGGATTAGGAGGTTGTCCATATAGATGAGAAGCCATCCTTCAGCAATCATATTACTGAATGTGTCGTTCATGAATGCCTGGAAGGTGGCTGGTGAGTTACAAAGCCCAAAAAACATTACTGTTGGTTCAAATAATCCCTGGGGAGTAATGAAGGTGGCCTTCCATTGGTCTCCTTCTTTGACACAAACATTATTATATCCCCAGCAGATATCAAACTTGGTAAATACCAATAAATCCTTGAGTTGGTTCATGAGAGTGGAGATGAGTGGAAGAGGGTAGGCATTTTTGATTGTATGTGAGTTGAGATACCGGTAATCTTGACAGGGGCGAACTGACTCATCTTTCTTTGGAACAAAGAAGAAAGGGGAGGCCTGCGGTGATTTGGAGGGGTGTATGTGACCAGTCTTGAGATGTTCCTTGATAAATGCCTAACATGCATTAAGCTCCTTGGGGTTAAGTGGGTATACTTTGGCAACTTTCGGAGTAAAGGATTCATGGAGGGTGATGGCGTGGTCATATGGACAGGATGGAGGGAGTGCATTGTGGGTTTGCTTGGTGAAGACTTGAGCAAACTTCTTGGCCCAGGTTGGTAATATTGCCATGGCCCTTTCTTGTTTTTGGGCAATTTTGGTAGCGATGGTAACCTTTTGTAGTAACTTCTGAGACCATGGTGAGAAGAACACTCCGGGAATCCTTTTTGCTTTCCATAGCTTCACTTCAGTTTTGTCGGTGGGGTCTATAAAGAGTGTCTTGACCAGATAACACTGATCATCAGAAAGGGGGTGATCATGGGTGGGGGTGTAGGCTTCCTTGATGATGGAGATGTGTCCTTGGTTCCAGTCAATGGAGAGGTTTACTGCCTTTAACCAAGGCATTCCAAGAATAACTTCATCCTTTCCTGAGGCAATGACCAAAAATTCTTGTTCCTCCAGAGTATTGTCTATTGTGAGACATAAGACAGTTTTGTAATGGATGAATCCTCCTTGGTTTAAGGTTCCATCAATGTTTAAGGCTCAGAGGGGTCAAGACAGTCAAGTTAAGGGTAGGTCATGCTTCTTGATAAAGTTGGGATGGATAAAATCACCAGTAGCCCCACTGTTGATTAGGGCTTTTGCTTCAACGTTTTGAGCTCCATCAGGCGATAGAGAGATAGTGATGCACATAGAATTCTTGTCTCTATCGGACACAAGTACACGAGCAAGGCATATTGGAGAAGATGTTGACACTTTCCTCTGTTTCAAAAATCCTCCTTGTAAAGTTGCACTGCTGTCAGCGGCTCTTGTTCTCTATTTTCATAACATGCCTTCAGTACTCAAAGGATTTCATCTCCATCGATCTTGTTGGCTTTCAAGTAATAGACATATTTAGCCAGCTCTGAGGGCTGGGTTTCCATGGTTGTAGCGGCAACAGGTGTTATGGGTGCTGCTCAGGCCTGCTCCGGATTTCTGGGTGGTCATGGAGACAGGGTAGAAGTCAAATTATTAGGGTGGGGGTGGTTCTGAGTCGAGCATCCCTTCCTGTGGCAAATAAAGCACAGACCTTTCCTCATGTGCTCTGTGCGCTGTACTGGTGTGAGTCATACTGCATCAATGTCCATGGCATTGGGGTCGCAGCCCTGACTGCTGTTAGTACCAAAGGAGAACCTGCCTTGGTGTAACTCCTTTATTCTCTGTTGCTGCCCATGGAAACAGCTAGCAGCAGTGATCCATCCCTCCAAGGTGAGGGAAATTTCACCCATGGACAAGACCATTGTAGACAACTTCAGGTCAAGTCCTCTGGCAAACTGGTTGATCAGGTGTTCTGATCCATAATCCTTGCCTGCGACATGGCCAGTTGGAATTCCAATACATAGTTATGGAACCCATCTTCACTCATCCCCTGTCACAATCCTCTTATTTTTCTTTGGGTGCTTACTTCAAGATCAAATGGGAAGAAGGTCCTCTAGAAGTCTTCGACCAGCTTGTTGAAGATCTTCTTCTGATCCAGGATTATATTGTTGTTGATCTTGGTGTACCAGTGTTCTGTGAATGCAGCGCCCTGACCTTTACTAATCTTGTTGATCATTACCAAAACCCTATCCTTGGATTCATAAAAGTCCCTGTTCATAGCAAAATAGGCCTTCATGGCCATGATCCATCAGGTGGCATCTTTCAACTCTTCGACTCGCCAGAAAAGTCATCAGGTAGGCCTGCTTTCAACTCAGTTTTTCGCTCTGAAGACATCACTCATTCAGGGGAGGGGAAAGCAGGCACAGGGGAAAAGTTCTTATCAAATGGCAGGTCAATGGGAATGGGAAACAGTGGGTGTTCTTCTTCTTTTGGTGGGGGCGGAGTAATGGGTCGGGTAAAGGAATGGGCAGGAATGTGGATAGGTCGTGGGGCTGGGATGGGTGGCTGGTTAGAAGAAGAGGAGGAAGAGGTTACTTGTCGAGCTGGGGGAGCTGTTGAAGTAGGGGTGGCTATGGTTGTTTCAAGGGTTTTCTCCATGCTTTGAAGGAAGGAGGTGACAGGGTTGGTGGCAGGTTGAGATGGAGTGGGGGATGGGGTTCTTGAGGGAGGGCAGATGCTGCACTTTGGGGTTGAAATGGTAGGCAACAAGTTGACTCCTTAATAGGAGAACAGGTTATTGACAAGCTAGTTCTTTTTATACACATCTTGCATAGAATCTAGCTGAGTGTCTACTCAATGGCAAGACAAAGTCCAATAGAGTAGAGATTACACACCAAGGGTCTCATTGATGGTCAACCTTGCACCAATAGAGAGTTCAAGCAAGGGTGAATTTGCATAGAACTAGCTTAGTGTACAGAAGAGAAAGTGGTCGCTATATATACTAAGTGAGAGTCCATGCATAGACCAGGGAACACGATGGAACTCTAAGAAAGAGTTCCATAGAAGAGAGAAAGCATCCAAATGGAGATGAAACACAAACAGGTTTGTGAGAGCAACCGAGAAGTCTAAAAGACTGCTCCACCTGAAATATCTATGGTTGTGAGAAAGAGAAGTCAGCCTGAGCTGAAGTGCTAGGCTCACTAGAGTGACCAAGAGGAAAGTAAGTAAAAAGAAAGGACACATCCTCAGCATATTGTACAACCATAACAGGAAGGGTGACCAGCTGCACAACAATACTGGCAAATGTGATGAGGGCATTGGCCATGAGTGTGATTGGGGGCCCAGGTGAAGCACTCAAGGCAGCAGTACTAGGGGCACTGGTGGATAAGATTGTCAGGGCACAACCTGAACCAATGATAATGGTCTGCAGAACCCAGGGACATGATACAAGAGACAAGCTCAAGGAGTGAAGAATAAAGCTAGGCTGAAGATTTCAAAACTAACTACTATACAACTCAGTCCTAACTATATATAGTACTTCTACAATACCCTATACCCTATAGGTGATGTCATACCCTATAACCAACCCTATACCAACCCTAGGACCTGGGCAAAGGTAATGAGTAAGCTATTGGTAAACTAGGCACTGGGTATATCTAAATAAAGAAGAGAATGGACAATAAACATAACCCAGAGTAAGGGGTATGATATCATAGATAAGGAAAGAGTCTGGAATAGTCGAGAAAGTGTCTATAATGGAATGACATCATAAGTGACATCATGATTAGTGATATAAGGTCTAGAAGTGACCAGAAGTGTCTGTAAGATAAGGAATATGCTGATAAGCGATAAACTATAGGAGTGAGGCAATATGAACTAGGATGACCTCATCCTGATAAGATAAGATACCTCGGCAATAGCCAGATAAGATAAGATAAAGAGAAAAGAGAGCAATGCAATAAGATATCGCTATGCATGGATCAGAATGTAGGAAGTATAGCAATGAAAGGAACTAGGAATTTTAGTGTTCCTGACAAAGATGGTTCAGGAAGTCACACTGAAAGCACCAGAGGGAGCAGGGAGGGGAAATGGGAAGACCAGGTGGGGTTTCTGGCTCATTGATAAGAATGGGGTTGGAGATTGACCCCCATGGAGTGAGTATCACAGAGGTCTCATACTCCTTGACGGCTTTGTCTGCAACCTCAAATCCTTCAGCACAAGCCATTTCAAATTTGGTGGGGGTATCGCCAGCAGTGGCACAAATGGAGGAATGGAGTAGGGATGGGACACGAGTGATGGATGTAACTGGGCACATAGGGACATCAACAGGTGACATCAGACTGGAAATAGAGTGGTCATTGTCATATATATGCTGGTCCACTGGATTTAGCGAGTCATAAAGAGGACCAAGGATGCTGGAAATATTGGTAAGGGGAAGACAATTGACAATGTAGCTGAATCCATTGGTATGCATTAACCCTAGGATGGTGGTGTGGACGTCTGCCAGTCCTAACTAAATAGCTACTCTGCAAAAGGTCCTATCAACGTTGTGGTATGAGTATTGGAAAATAGCGTCATGGTAGAGAGTGTCAAGGAAAGAATAGGTACAGAATAAAGTGGCAAGACCACATAAGGTGGTGTTACTCATAAACATCAGGTTGTTTTCTATGAGAAGTGTCAAACAAATATTCAGAAGAACAGAATTATACAGCATGTTGCATCTTCCTACCACTTGATGCATAGCGTGGATTCAGTAAGAGGGTAGAGTGTGAGGGGCAGGATGGTTGGAACAGGAAAACGAGGATGAGGTGTGACCAATGGACATGTTTGATGAGTGATGATTTTAGGCTAAGGGGAAGTTGGAGGGGAATCACTTCTTATATTTGTTGAGAATGGTCCATGCATTTTCAAGATTCTTCTCAGGTTCCCATGTAGATTCAGAGATAGGCCACTCTTTCCAGAAGATCAAATATTGTAATGATCTGCAGACCTTCTTGTAATGCAGGATCTTTCCAACTTTGAATTCTTTTTCATCTTCAACAATGTCAAGTGGATTATAGGTGATATTCAGGCCATGCTCCAGAGTCTCCTGATAGGACAATAATAGAGAAGTGTGGAACACATTGTGGATTTTCCATGTAAGTGGAAGTCAGAGGTGATAGGCAATGGGAGTTATGACCTTCTCGACTTCAAATGGGCCATATCTTTTTGGGAGGAGTTTCTGTGATTGGTTGGGGATGCAGAGATTCTTTCCTTCTAGCCACACCTTATCGCCCTGTTTCCAGGGGGTGAACTTGGCAATAACAAGGGACTTTATCACCTTCTGGGCCAGTTTATGGGCTGCTAGCACTTCAGCTTGGGCTTTATCAATACCAGCAAGGTGTTCATCAAGAGAGTCAACAAAGGAAGGGCAAAGGGGAGGGTACAATCAGGGTTCATAGCCCATCATTAAGGAGAATGGGGTCTTCTTTGTAATGGAGTGAATGGAGGAATTGTGATGGAACTCAGCAGACAGGATGAGCTCCTTCCATTAGGTCTGTATTCCGTTACAAAAGATCTGAAGGTAGGTTTCTATCTCTTGGTTGACCTGCTTGGTCTCTCCATCAGTCTGTGGGTGATAGGTGGAAGACAGGTGAACATCATATTCGAGAAGGCAGGCCAGTTCTTTGGTGAAAGCTGAGGTGAACTAGGGGCCTCTGTCTGAGATAATATGGTTGTGAAGACCAAACCTAGTGAAAACTTTCTCATAAAAGACTTTAGCAACTCCTTCTGCACTAATTGTTGAGTTGCAAGGAGTTAAAATAACCCCCTTCATAAGCCCATGGTTGACCACAATCATAAGAGCATCAAAACCTTGAACCAGGGGTAGGCCAGTGACCAGATCAATGGAAATTTGCTGAAAGGGACAGGTACAAGTGGAGGGAAGAGGAGAGAGGGGGGGAACCATAGGGTGGATATTAACTTTGAAGGACTGGCAAACTACACACCCAGAAATGAATCGACAGATGAACGCAGCGAGCCCAGGCCACCAGTAGTTGCAAAAGAGGAGTTCAGTGGTGTGGAATATTCTGCCATGACTGCCAGTGAGGGATTCATGGATGGACTGGATGAGTTCCTGTTGGGAAAAAGGAGGAATATAGAGGCAATCTTGGAAGTAAAGATTGCCATTGTGGTAGATCCAGTCCTTAGGGTGGGAGCAGCCAAAGAGGGGTTGGGAGTTCTCCATGGCATGGAGGATAGACTGAATGAGAGGGTTGGAGGCTGTGAAGGCAGTGATCTTCTCACTAAGGGCCAGGTTGAGGTTGCATAAAAAGATGTTAGCGGAGAGAAGAGTAACTGCCTGGTTGTCAGAAGAGGTGTCAATTCGGTCACAGTGGGAAAGGGCATCAGCAGGGCCCATAGAGGTTCCAGGGATGGGGGTGAAGGTGAGGTCAAAGTCTTGAAGGAACAGGTGCCAACAGGCCTGGCAGCGGAAGAGTTTGTGGGGGTCACAGAAATACATGAGGTTTTTATGGTCAGTAATGATGGTAATGGGAAGACCAGTACCCTGGAGGTAGTGCTTCCATTCCTGCAACACATGAATAATGGCAAGTAATTCACAGTTATAAATATCATAGTTGCATTTGGTGGGTGAGAAGGTTTTTGACAAATATGTGCACAGGTGACAATCACCATTGTTATTGGTTTGCATCAGCACTGCATCAGAAGCAGTGAGAGAGGCATCAGTTATAACAGAAAATGGTTTATGGAGGTCAGGCAAGATATGAACAGAAGTGGAGGTAAAGGCAGACTGGAGGGCACAGAAGGCAGTTTCTTGGAAAGATGACCATTCCCATGATTTTTTTTTATACATGAGGACAAGGAGGGGTTTGGCAACTGAAGAGAAGTCAGGAATAAACTTCCAGTAGAAGTTACAGAATCCAAGGAAGGAGCAGACACCCTTGATGTCTTGGGGGGAGTTCCAGTCTGTTGTGAATAGAGTGAACAATCATATTTAATACCATCATCATATATACCAATCACCGACATTGTCTCAATGCTCTCAATGATAGTCATTCATTTACACTTCTCGCATTCACAACCTCACGAAGGCTCATGCTATCTTTCGCCTTCAATGGCTCGTTATGACAAACCATACCCTTTGGAGTGCTAGGCTCCATCATATCACCATAGTCATTAGTATCAGTACTTGACAAGAGCAACGATGTCTCTAGCAGCAATGCTATAGAAAGAGCCATCCTTGTACTTAGAATCCTTCTGATTCCTCTTGCATGTGACCATGAGACTTCACAGTCCATGGACCATCCTCCATGCACCTACCATGTGATCTCTGATCATGTGATGCCATGTGACTTGTCATGTGATGACATTACATCATACACACATAGTTATTGAGCTTGCCTCATTGATGAAATCCCATTAGCTATTAGTCAGACCCTATTAGCTAATCCTTGTTTACATTTATTGACAATATTATAGAATTCAGAGATTGGATCTCATCTTGGATCTGATCTCCACTCTCTCCCCTTATAGTAGTATTAGATCTTGATCTGTAGGATCTCAATCTTTCTAATATAGTATACACTATCTAGATTCCCTTCTGATCTTCACATCTAGATATCTTAATCACTGCCCGCTTGGCATAGAAGCTTCTGCTTCTATTCCCACATTCATTACCATTATTTAGAGTTAGGTTTGATGATAGATTTCTTTCCATTCTGATGTGCACCGTTACCTCGTGCATTCTCACCATGGTCAAGGGTATTGCCATATAGAGTACTTGTATCTATTTAGGGTTCAGGGTCATGGCTGGTCTGTGCACCCCTTGCAATAGTATAAGTACTCAGATGGTTGCAACTAGGCCCCCTAGTCTTAACCACTTGTGGTATGAATTCTTAATTGGAGGAGTACTGTGAGTTGAGCTCTGTGGATCCTTGGTGAAGGCCACATCTCTTAAGGTCTCAAGACGTCCATTCCTTGCTACCTGTGGTCTTGTGGGTTGGGGTTGGTGCACCCTTTCCCTCATTGTTGTTTGTCAGCCAGTGCAATGTGTGTCTCATGAGTAGGGTCCACAATACAGTCCTTAATCACATTGAGCTCAGCAGGATCCATCTGAGCACATCCCTTGCCAACAACCATTCCTAGGTACTTGACTTCATCCTTGTCAAACTCGCACTTGGAAAGTTTGAGGCAAAGGTGATGGTCGTGAAGGCATTGAAGGACTCGGAGGGTTCATTCATGATGGGTAGTGAGGTCAGAGGAGTGGATAAGGAGGTCATCCATGTAAATGAGGAGCCATCCCTCAGCTATCATATCACTAAATTTGTTGTTCATAAATGCTTGGAATGTGGCAGGAGAATTACAAAGATCAAAAAACATCACCATCGGTTTGAACAGTTCTTTGGGGGTAATAAAGGCGGCTTTCCATTGGTCACCTTCTTTGATTCGGATGTTATTGTATCCCCATTGGATGTCAAACTTGGTGAAAATGGTGGAATCTTTTAGTTGATCCATAAAAGTTGAAATAAGCAGGAGAGGATAAGCATTTTTGATAATGTAGGAGTTGAAATAGCAGTAGTCTTGGCAGGGTTGAACCAATCCATCTTTCTTTGGGATGAAGAAGAAGGGGGAGGATTGAGGGGATTTGAAGGGGCAGATCCTTCTAGTTTTCAGGTGTTTTTAGATGAATGCATTACATGCCTCAAGCTCTTTTGGGTTGAGAGGGTATACCTTGGCAACCTTAGGGGCAAAGGTAGTGTGGAGGGCAATGGCATGATTGAAGGAACGAGAGAGAGGGAGTTCATTGTGGATTTGCTCCTCGAAAACTTTGGTGAATTTCTTTGCCTATTCTGGCAGGGTCGCCTTGGCTCATTCCTGCTGTTGGGCAATTTCTGTGGCAATAGTCACCTTTCTCAGCAGCTTAGAGGCCCAGGGGGCGAGGGGAATACCAGGAGTTCACTTTGTTTTGCAGAGCTTGATCTCTGTCTCGTAGTCCAGATTGATGGAAAGGGTTTTGACCAGATATCACTGGTCAACTGCAAGGGGGTGATCAAGGATTGGGGTGTAAATGGTGGGGGAGATGAATATGTGTCCTCAGTTCCAGTCAATAGATGGATTTACTACCTTGAGCCATGGTACACCTAGAATAACATTGTCTTTCCCAGAGGTGATAATAAGAAACTCTCATTCATTGAGGGTGTCTTCAATTGAGAGCTGAAGTGTGGTTTTATAATGAATAAACCCTCCTTTGTTGGCAGTTCCATCAATGTTTAAAGCTCAAAGGGGTTGGAATAGGCAAACCTTGGAAAGGTCATGTTTTTCAATGAAAGTTGGATTGATAAAGTCCCTGGTTTCCCCACTGTCAATTAGGGTGGATGTCTCAACAATTTGTGCTCCATTGGGTAATAGAGATATGGGAATATGGATCAATTTCTTGTCTCTATCAGATACTAGTACAAGAGCAATACAGAAAGAAGGAGAAGACATTGGCACTTCCCTTCTTCTTAAAAATCCTCGTGAATTGCCTTTGCAACCATCAAAAACTTTTGCTCTCCATCTTCATAGCACACCTTGAGTGCTCAAAGGATTTCTTTGGCATCCACCTTGTTTTCCTTAAAATGGTGCACATACTTGGCCAGCTCAGAGGGCTGGGCAATGGAGGTAAGAACAATGGGGGTGATGGGTGCTGCTTGGGCCTGCTTTGGGTTATAAGGTGGGTGAGATGGCAGGGTAGAAGTTGAGGAATTGTTGGGATGAGGGTGGTTCTGAGTCGAGCATCCGTTTCTAATACAAATAAAACATAACCCCTTTCTCATGTGTTCAGCCCATTGAATGGGGGTAAGTCATACTGTGTCAATATCCATGGTTTTTGGATCACAGCCCTGACTAGACAAGTGGAAGGAAAACCTGTCTTGGTGTAACATCTTGATATGTTGCTGCTGCCCATGAAAATGGCTAGCAGCAGAGATCTATTCCTCTATCATTGAGGGGAGCTCTTCCATGGACAAGATCATCCTCACTATTTTCTGATCAAGTCCTCTGGCAAACTGGTCAATCAATGTGTTTTAATTGATTATCTTTGCTTGCAACATGGCCAGTTGGAATTCTGATATGTAGTTGTGGAATCCATCTTCACTCATCCCCTGTCACAGGTTCCTTAACTTTCTCTGGGCACTCACTTCAAGGTCAAAGAATGTTCATTGGAAGTCTTCGACCAATGTTGCAAACAATTTCTCCTCAGTGGAGAGGTCATCATTCAGCACCTTCGATATACCAGGGTTCAGCGAAGGGAATGCCCCGACCTTTACTCATTTTGTTGATGGTTACCATAACCTGGTCCCTGGGTTGGTAAAGGTCCTTGTTTATCTCGAAATAGGCCCTCATGGCCAGTATCCATCGCATGGCATCCTTGGACTCACTAGAAAAGTCCTTGAGTAGGCCCACTTTCAACTCAGTCTTTCTTTTGGTGGAAGACATACTGTATTATGCTCAAGTGGGGGTGGGAAGGTAGGCATGGAGGGGAAGAGTTGTCAGAACCCTCATTTCCTTTACGCTTTTCCTTACATCTTCCCTTATCTTATCTTATCTTATCGCACAGCCACCATCTTATCTTACCCTTTACCATAGAAGGTTCCATCAGATTCCACGCCTACCCTAAGGTGGTCTGTGCGCATAGGCTTGTAGTATATAAAGGTAGCCAGTAGTTACCTTGTACTTCTTTACGCTTGGAATTCAGATCATTAGGCCTACACAGTTTGTGGTTAGGTGCTGACAAGAGTCCTTCTTCTGAGAGAGAATCAACAGAAATAGGAGAAGGTGGTTGTTTGTTCTTAGATGGTGGTGGGGTCGTCAGTCTGGTAAAGGAAGGGATAGGAATGCAGAAGGGTCGTTCAGGAATAGGAGCAACTGGTTGGTTCAACAATGAAGAGGAGGAAGCGACTTGCTGAGCTGGGAGAGCTGGAGAGGTAATGACAGCTTCCAATGACTTCTCGACTCCTCAGAAGAAGAAGGACATGGGGTTGCTAGTGGTGGTATATGGAGGTGGTAGGAATGGAGTTCTGGAGGAAGCATGGATTACACACCTGGGAATGGAAATGGTGGGCAGCAGGTTTACTCCTAGGTAGGAGAATGGTGGTTAGAAAGCTAGTTTTTTTGATATGCACCTTGCATAGGATCTAGCCAAGCATCTACTCAATGGCAAGACAAAGTCCAATAGAATAGAGAATACATGCCAAGGGTCTCATTGATGATCAACCTTACGCCAATAGAGAGTTCACAGCAAGGGTGAATTGCATAGAACTAGCTTAATGTACATGGTGGAAGAGGACACTATTTATAAGATGGGAGTCCATGCACAGACCAAGGAATATGATGGAATTCAGAGGAAGAATTCCATAAGTGGAGAAGAGTGTTCCTTATAGAGAACAATAAGAGAACCATGAAACATTTGAGAAAAGGAAAGAACATTCCATCTGAACCTATGGTCATGAGAAAGAAAGGTCAACCCAAGTCAAGACATTAGGCCCACAGGGATGCCCTAAAGGAAAGAAAGTACAAAGAAAAGAAATTGACTCAGCATACCGCCCTACTGTAACAATGTATGATACACATGATACATGTGATCTGCCAGCCTATGTAGGCTGAATAATTATTTGGGATGTGATTTATTGCTGGTAGCAAGAGAACATGGAAAAATATCCTTGTAAAGAGGGGTGATGGCATTTGGTGTCATTCTATATAAAACCTACAGTATTTTGTGGGAGTCCTAGGTGCATTCACCATGCTGTGCTGTGTGACGTGTGACATTGCTGACTGCCTGATGTTTATTGTCCAGCAGACCTGCCATTATAAGAGTTTTTGCAACTTGCAATCTTGGAATGGACTGATGTGCCTCAGCCACATTCACTGTGCCATGTAATGTGTGCCATTGCTAATGGCCTGATGTTTATTGACCACCCAACCTACTGCAGTAGTGGGAATATCCATGCTTGTCATGATAGCTCATTACTGTTTCAAATACTCTAATTACAAGACTTCACAAGGCATTACCAAGCCTTATCTGAAAACCTAGATTCCTGTGATGTAGGACATGTTTGGAAGACCAATTTTCCCACGTGGACAACCCGTGTGAAAAGTACAGCAACCAACCCTCTATTACCTAATCGCGTTCGACTCGACACAAAACAGAAAAAGACGTGATGCTCTGCAAAGCAGATATATTACACATGCCTTGCGAAATAAAAAGCCATCCTTTTACGCTGATTAATGAATATCGACGTATTGCTAGGAATACCATGTGTGTGCTGTGGTCCCGCTTGTTTGCGGCGTTACGCCACTGCTTCTTCCTTCTCTGCATCTCGCTCCTCGGGGTGGGCAGTGGTATTGGTACAGGTCAAATCGAGTTCGTTATTGAAAAGCTTCAATCCTTTCTCATCTCCTTCGTTATTCCGGGGTTCTGCCGCGCATTTCTCGAGGTTTGCGGGGCTCTTGACTTCACCGCTCTGCACGCTCTTGCGATCCAGTGAATACTCGCGCAAGAAAAGCGTCAAAATCAGCGCAAAGCCACTCATGGGGGTGGACACGATCCATATCATGCCAATCGCCTCCGACCACGCCTGAAATACGGCGTCACGAAGGGTGGTGTCCTGATTTCATTTTCAGAAGTCAACTTCAACTCGAATAGAGAACAACCCATTGCCTCTCACAGGAATCAAATGGACTCTGCCCACGCTGCCATTGAGTTCAGCGACCGTGGTGCCAAGACCGAGGCTGGCGAAATTGGGAATGCTCGCGAGTTTCTTAGGCAGGACGCTTGCGATGATTGTCTCGCCGATAGCAACCCCGATAGCACCTCCAATGGTACTGGAAACGTTGATCCTTTCGTTACAGGTCGAAGGCATGTAGTAACAACGAGCTTACCGAATGAACATGAAGGCACTCGAGGCGGTAGCCATGTCCTTGAGGGGCATCGCTGCTTGGAGAGCGATGAGCGGTACCTGCAACAGGGACCCTATTCCAAAGGCTGCGATCAGAGGGAAAATCTCCTGCTCAGCACTAAAGATCAGGTCAGCATATTGATAGGTATCCGCAAACGGGAGATACGCACATGCTTGATTTATAACCCAGCGTGATCATGAGACCCATGCCGAGGGTCATCATAGCGTATGCCAACCATATAATCGGACGATACCTCCCCATCATCGACAAAATGAATCCGGAAATAACTGATGTGAAAGCACCCCCGAGTGAGAAGGAGAGCGTCCTATGGATAAGATGTGAGTCGACAGGAACGCAGGGCAGAACATGATACATACTTGACTCCAGAAGTAATAGCCGATGCTCCGAGCACTAACACACGTCAGTTCTAGTCCTTATGTAGTGAGAGAGGACACCAACCTTGGAAATACAAGGGTAGGTAACTGGGTTTTGAAAATTCAGTTGAAATTCGCGGCGTCTGAGCTTTCACCACTCACTATGCAGCTGAAAAGAAGACGATGGAGTGAAGGAGAGCAGAGACGAGAATGATGGCGGTAGTGCGAGTCTTGAACGTTTTGTTAGGACACTTTACACCGACTAGCATGACAGCTGACCTTGAACAAACGTGCAGGGACAATCGCGGAGCGCGTCGTGAACGCTTCATTAACACCACCAAGAATGAGCAAAACAATCCCAATAACAAGCGGAGCAAGCGTCTTCGCATCGGACCCTAGAGACCCCAGTTCGTTGAACCCCTTGCCATATGCGGTGGCTACGAGTTGATACTCACATGATGACTGACTGAAGTCAAAGCCGATAAGCAAGCAGACGACGCCGACAACAAGACAAAACAGTCCGATAAAATCAAGTTCGGCTAGTTGCTCTCGAATCGGCACTCTTCGCTGAGGGTTGAGATTGAGGAAAACGAACAGAATAGCAGCTGCAGCACCCCCAGTAGGTCTGGGGACGATTGTCAAACGCAGAAGATGGGAATCCAGACAAGGATTGCCAACGTACAGAGTAATGAAGAAACACCATCTCCAGGAGACGTGTTGTGCAAATGCCTTTATGACGTGTGAGCGGGGAGCAGGACAAACGAAAGGTACTACACGTACTCCCCCGAGGAGTGGTCCAACGACGCTGTCAAATAAGATTCGTAATTGAGCGTGAAAGGTTGGGATAGATATCATATCTTACCTTGCAATGCCATAGGTGGCACCCATCAATCCACCGTACCGACCTCGACTGCGTGCCCGTCAGCAAGACAAGGTAAGCCAAGATTCCATCACCCACTCTTTCAGCGGCACAATGTCCGAAATGGTGATGACCACGAGCTGTGTTATTCCACCGCCTCCGATACCCTGGACGGCTCTGCACACGATCAACCAAGTCATATTCTGTGCCGCTCCACACATGGTGGAGCCAAACTGAGAACGAGCAGATGAGCACCCAAGCGCCATACGATGATGAAGCACATACCAAAAAGACGACTATGCACATATAAAGGATTGGCTTGCGCCCTGGGCCATGTGTCAGGAGGCAACAGCTGGCTACAGATGTAGCACAAGCGCTTACCGTATATGTTTGCTAGTTTCCCGTACAGAGGTCCAAAGGCACCTGCAGCGAGCAGGTATGCGCTGGACAAATCCTAGGATTGAGTGATCCTGTTGCACACAATGACACGCTCGCGACGTTACCTGCCAACCCAACTGTAGCTACTTCCGCCTCTGAGCTTGGCGACGATCGTCGGAAGTGCAGTCCCAACGATCGTCTATGGTGACGTCGTTCAAAACCGAGTCTACGACCAACGACGCACCACTTTCAGAACTCACCTGATCGAGTGCTGCAAGGAACATGGTGCACATGAGGCCAAACGCCACAATAGGCAACCGGTTCTTGGGCAACACTTGCTCTTCCTCGCCGATCCATGATGCACCTGGCTCTGTCTTTTGGTGGGGTTTATCGATCTGTTTCGTTGCACCAGCCATTGTGTGCAAAGTCAGTGCGTCCGGCTCTTCCGACTGTCGATGGCGCTGGCAGGAAACGTCGAGGGACCCAAGTGCAGCAGACATACGAATACGTACCCGCCAGCGCGACAGAGGTGGGCGGAATATATATGTGCATCATGCCCCATGGGGCCTCTGCAATCATACCCCACGGGGCCCTCTGCAAAAATAGCCATGGCGAATTCAGTACCATCTGATGTCAGAATTGATCCGTCTGGCTAATTGCCTACCTCCTTTGACTCCCACGTGGATAGTTTTTCTGACAAGGGCTCAAATGTCAAAGTGTGTCCCAGTCACCCGCCATCTTTTCCGCCGTTGAGCCAATAAACAATAATCGCCGAGTCTTCCTTCTTACAAGAACGAATCGTCCGTGGGTCCCGGACTTCGAATCCTAACCCCCCGATCAACTGGTGCACTGAGGAGAGGACGTGCTGACCTGCAATGTTTGTCGTCATCTTCAACACCCTTCTGTCAACACCCTCCATGGCTCAGACGAGGTACGGTGGTATCTAGCCCCGTCATGATGACATGTCCCGTGTCGTTACCGCAGTCATTGCGGGGTAAGCAGCAATGACTGCTGTACCACTTGTAAATTCTATCGGTACCTCTTCTCAGTGGCAAGGAAATAAGAAATAGAAATAGAACTTACAAGTGACCGCGGAAGTGGTCTACAAAAAACCGGTAGGAGCATCACCGAAATGGTAACCCAACGGCTTACGTACGATATCTCCAACTCGTCCAAGAGAGAAGCCGTCGACGTTGCCAGCTTGCCTCTTTTAGACGGACCGGTCCCGAGTCCACCTCGCCTGTTGTTGTTTCACCGTCGGAATCATTAGATCAAGATAGACTCAACTCGTGAGCTTGACTACACTTTTACCATAAACGACCCGCGCATGTATTCCCAACGCATGGGCATGACTGGCCAATAAGACGCGCTGGCCAGAGGGCGATTTCGATGACATGTCGTGTGCTCGACCTTCGAGTACCCCATCCTACCACGCTTCCACCCCAGTTATGGGACATCGATGTCCTGCCACATTTCATTTGCTAAAATGAATTGTGAACGTCCACTTCAAACTCCAACGCGAAAAAGGCGCAATGGTCGATATGCTTATTCTCTGTGGCCCCTAACAATGACTAGGACGATACGACCGACCGACCGACATGGCATGTCTACACAAATGGTCACATGATCAAGGAGTTACATGTCAAGGACTGGAAAAAGTAAAAGAGACGAGGGTACTATATGTCATGCCAATAATAACCACACCCCCGACTTCTTCGGACACTCTGAAACAAAAAGGTACGAGAGCGTATGGGCATAAACAACAACCCCCTATCCTGCCAAAGAAAGAAACACGCACCCAATCAAATTATGAAAGAGGAAAAAGGTTCACATGACTTTCCCAATTCCCTTCCCCTAAGCGACGTTTTTATATCTCTGAACTCCAGGTACGATTTCATATACCAACGCAACACAAAGATGCAGGCGACGTCATGATACTATGTGCACTCGGCAGCATGGGCAGTCGGTAGGGTCACGGCGAGGTCACAGAATGTCACAAGTGCCAATTTTGTACTCCGCACTGGCACGCGCTTCGAAGTAACTTCGGAGTAAATATCAAGGTCAAACTCAGCTTCGGCAATGTAGCGGCAGGCATCACAGCGTGATTCCCAGTGTGACAAGCTTTTGAATGAGGTCAGAGCGAGCTCGTTCAACTTCGTAGTAAGTCTTTTATACTTACAAAAGGCAATGGAAGTAGTGGACATGCACGATTGAGTAAGTATGAGGTTTCACAAAACTGCCGAGTGCCCATGACTGCCAAGTGCACTATACGGTACAACCGGTACTATCGGTACAACTTGTACCGGTCTCAGAACTTGGTTCCATGACCAGCCTGCCCGTCCGCAACCACAAACACAGCGCTCGTTAAACGTGCCAAAAGAGTGCATAGCACGGAACAAACCACGCCAGCCAGTGTGGCGCACGATCGTCATCGTCATCGAAGAACCATGAAAAAGAGAATAACGCACTGCCCTCGAAAAACATGAATGAATGAGTTAGGCGATACGCCGGACGGAAACGCCGGAGCACCGCAAAAACAGAGCCTCGTGAGCGCTCGTGGATTCGAACCACCTGCGTCAACCCTCGTACCCACATCCTGTTCAGCTGTTGCCATTGGGTCAATGGGCACGCATGAGTTCGTTAAGGCAAGAACGCGGCATCCTCGAGGTGATTACAACGAGGGAATTCGCCAGGTGCCGAGGTTGCGTCAGGGGGGAGCACATGTATGCCCGATATGAATGGCCCGTCATGGAGCATGAGCACATACTCTTCGTCATAGAGAAGAAAACCTTGAATGTGAAAGGCGGGGTTGAAGCGGAGGCGGAGCTAAATGAATATAAATGGCATGGGGTAAGTATACTGCGCTCATACGTCACAGGAACACGCTGTATGCTCGACCAGATGAGAGGCAACGATCGGGAATCGATGTGGGTATCGAGGAGATTATGATCACGTGACTCGTGTCGACCTATGGTAATCCACAAGCGACATCAAGTGTTAAAGCCCGATGCTCCAGAAACCTCTGCATGCCTTGGACCAGAACCTTCTCTTCGGGAATACAGGTTGTTCCGAGGCTACAGGCCCAAGATGGGCAAACCCTGCAACGTTCTCAAGCCCCGTAGTACGAACAGCTTCAAGGGAACGAGCAGGGAGCATAGAAGAACACGCACAGCCCCCACAGGGCCAGCACTGTCCGTCGGTATTGCGCCGGGAAGAACAGATAATGACCATGCGGGATCCGCGAGGCAACCTCTTTTTCGTCTGTGCGCGGGAATGAAACGAACGTGGACATTGTATGCAGCGCACAGCTCATGACGACTTCGACGGCAACCGGCGCGATGCCGGTCAGGTACAGCTACAAGCGGGTAACCCAACCCAGGGAACGTTCAGATGAGGAAGAAATGAGCGTCCGGCTAGATATGATAGCAGTATGCGGCGGTCCGAAGCCGGATCTTGACATGGAACATCTCGTGTAGGGAGCAGAGAGCGGAGAGGGGCACACGATCACAGGTTTTAGAAGCAAGGTTGGCGATGCCAACAGCGCATTGGAAGAGTACTCAAAAAACCAGACGATTACCACGCGCCGTGGAGTCTTTGGGTCCAGGTCCTCTTCGACGGTCGTCGGCATCAAAGCGTTACCAAATTATATTTGTTTAATTGAGACCACGCCTGGTGACGACCTCCTGACAGGATACGGTCTCGCAGGGATGATGAGAAAACCCTGGAGTCGTGTGTGGGAGTATCATCCAGGGATATTAGACCCAAGTACGAAACTTTGGTCTTCAAGGCGGACGCGCGCAAGCGGCGTGTTGCGTCTTCTCATATGAGGCTACGTCCGAGTCGGCCGTCCCGCCGACAACCAACGAAAATGGATGGGTGCCTTCCAGCAAGCCACGGATGACCCGAAAAATATGTAAGAAAAGTTGAAAAATCAAACGCCGAATAAGCCCCACTGACCCTAAAAAATTTCGCCAAAAGGTGGTGTAGATATTGAAATTTGAAGACGACTCCGTGCAGGCGCTTTGGAACGTTCGAGGGGACAAACGGAGGAGTGTCATAGGACGGAAGAGCATACATGCACGATGAGACAGACCTGTGTTTTGGGGCGGCCACATGCCAGGTCGGCGAGTCTCTTGGAGCCAGTGAACCTCGCTGTTAGCCACGTCAAGTGGTAGCCGCGTCTCTTTAGAGACAGCTTTTGAATATGTCAGACGTAAATTGAACGCATATCACCATCATCATCTTGCCAGTCAGCGGTTGATCACCTCCACGACCCCATTGGCTTGCAGCCAATTTACGCAGAATAGGCACACCTGGCGATCGTTTACTTTCGAAATGGGACAGCGAACGCGTGAAGATCACCATCGTTGAACAACGTTCGTCCTGTTCGCATAACGAGGACGGCATTATACGTTGGCAAATCACGTTCGACGCAGAACGCGAGGCTAGAAAATGGAGAAAAGAACAGGAAGAAGAAAAAAAAAACGGACCAGCCGAGTAAATTTTTAGGTTTCGTATTTCCTTTGCCGGTCAAGCGACGAGCTCGCTGGATTGCAGGGATGAAAAAGCGATTTTGAGTTCGCGTCTGGACATCATGGTGCGCGCGAGAGAGCGCACGATAGCAAGATAGGGTCACGTTCGACTCGCGCCGGACCGACCCGCCATCGACCACATCCAAGATAAGCAGTGAGAGACGTAAAACAAAGACTCGCCGACGCATGTTTATGGATGTCAAAGGCGGTCCGTTTTGCCGAATTCAAGACTCTGGACGACGTGCGAGTGAGGACTGATACGCGCCGAGAAAACTGGCACGCAGGTTCGGATCTGTCCAAGATAGCCTGCGCATGGTGGACGACCCTGGAGACGTGGGATCAGATTGAGAGTGCAATCTCCCCGAATTGTGCTGCTATTCGGACGGACAAGTTTTTGCGACAGATGCTTACGGGATCTTGGCAAAAAGTATACCTTCCTGCGTTCTTCTCGCGTACACGAACTCGCTCGGTATAGTCTAGCCTCGAACGTTGAATAGTGTCCGACGTGTAGAGGACTGAAACGTCCGCTCGAGTTTCCAAAGTCGTGTTGACGTCCTTACCAAACCGCACCGACATCGTTCGGCTCGCGATGGACGACGTTTCATTTCGTTTCATTCTTCGCAACAGTAGCTATCCTATACGACGTGCAAGTTCCGTTCCAATCGTAGCGGAGATGTCTCTATCTAGACCTCCTCTCCCTCGTCCCCTCTTCATTGCAAATGGTCATCAGTATGACCCGTCCGAGCCCTCCAGGGGACATGTGTTCGGTTGATGAAAATAGATAACGTTCCGTGTAAAAGTAGCAGTGTGAATGATGATGCATAACGTGCCGATATGTGGAAGATGACGCCAATCAGATAATAATATGGAACTGCGAAAACAAAGCAAAAAGTCCTGAAACTGTAAATGGAAAATGGCGATAAGATGAATTCGGTGGCGCTCAATATTTGGGATGGGATGGGATGCGGATACCGCGGTTCACGCGGGAATCCAGAGTATCGGCAACAAACTATGGTGAGAAGCTGGTCAAGTGGCGCCTGCGGACCTGTGGCGGCGCGTGTGGTGCGACATGTCCTCTGTCCAATGAGGATGGCAAGTGCTCGAGTCGCGGCTCCTTTGGTGGCAAGCGCGTGAAAAAAGAGATTGCATACAAGGGTGCGCAGTAACGCGTTGCGAACGAGGCGGATTGGCTCAACCCGTCAGACAACGTCTAATTCTTCGTTTCGTTCTAAAAAGACTGAAGCGCAAACTGAGAGTAATGGCTTGCCAATGGCGGCGAAGATTCTGAGTGCACGTTGGCCTGAATAAGGAATATGAGTCAAGACATGAAACCGAACCAGAAAAAAATATGACTCACGTCCACTCGGAATCACCTTGAATCACGCGGTCTCCCTCTGTGGCAAAGGGGGACTGCTTCTCACCTTGATCCTTGGATCGCTTTGTGGGCGACCTGGGTCGAAGACAAAACGAGTTTTCCCTCAGTGGCGCGTGAACGAGTTGCGCTACCTCTTTATCGTCGTCTTCGGCTAGGTAGTCATATGAAGCAGGCTCCTCATAGGGATAATAGACAGGGGGTGAGTTGTAGGCGACGCTCGAGGATGGTCTGCGTGGTGGATGCTCGAAAGAGGGATGCGGGTGGTCGACTTGGTAGCCTTCGTCGTCTTCGTCGTTGTCGTCGTCGTCGTCTCTGAAGCTCCGCTCCCAATGTGGTTGACGCGAGTGCACGTGGGAGTGGCTCAAGGGGGGGAAGTCGCGAAAATCGGGGTCGTGGAGATCACCGTGGTGGTCGACATAGACCTCCGTGGGGGCCATCTTGGGTGACTTGGTGAGGGGGGAG
>JBBPQW010000207.1:0-30848 GCA_038092695.1 Boletus rubropictus
CTTCAACACGTCGGCGACGGGATCGTCATCCACGTGTTGTAGTGATATTCTTGACAGCTGATCTCCCAAAGACATGATAGGTACGACAATGTCCGTACCCGCCACTTTATAATACTTGATCTTTGTCAGCTTGGAATGAATAAATACCAAATTCGTCTACCTGGAAATTGAAACTGTAAGCCTCCACGATGCTATGAGATATCGGTAAGCTGGATAAATTCAAGTCAAAATGTTATTACTTGTTGGGGTCTTTGCTGTCCTATTTTGGTGGCTTCAAGCAAGCAATACCGCGTCAAGAGTGTGAGAAACCTACCAAATATATGGCAAAAATGAAGCGGCGAAGATACTGCTTTTCGATAGCCTCAAATATACCCTTTTCCTGATCCAAGGTGCAATTATATGTAGGGAATGTGTTTCGAAGTGGTCTATATGCGTACCAAATAGTCTAAAATCTTGTCACCTTCATTTGTGAAACCCCGCTTCAGGCTCATAATGGTCACGCCGCTGACGGTTGGCCTGGTCTGATTATTGAATGATCCAGCCGGCAAGGTTGACGAGATTTGAGCAGACAAGTGATCTGCAGGACAACTATAGCTGACAAATTTCCTGTATATTTTCGGTGCTCACATTCGGAAAAGTTCTCGTAAGGTAACAAACCCCTGGAGAACACCTTAGTTCGTTAGTAAAACGATAATCGCTAAATACCTCAAATATGCAATGCACCCCAACCCAGCCTTCAGAAGGGTCTCGACACACCGCAAGCTAGTGCTATTGCTGAGTGTCTGAAGAGCTGTTAGCCATGCCAGGAATGAATTCCTCATAAGCTTAACCTGCGCTTCCGTATGAGTCGCTATGGCTTGGGCCTGCATCGTGGAGGAATCGCTGAACGCGATGTCCAAATTGGATGAGATCAAAGCAAGGACAAGAAGGGGCACGGTGACTATTTTCAGACGCGCTCGCGTTTTAAGCCAGCACGCAGTCACGTGGACAAGTTCAGCGACGAATGAGTCGCCGACATCCATCTGGTGTCTATGATGAAATCCAGCTGGGAGAACGAGTCTATTCTTCATAACGATGACGGGACCAGAGGACACATGTCATTTATAAATAACATTCAATGACTGGCCTTCAAACCACCCTGATCATATCGAAGACCAGTGTGCGACACTCTGTAAACGAACTCCGTCGCACAGATAGTCATCAGAACTTAAGGATCCAGGAAATCAGGCTGCTCGCAGACCATTGACGGCGTAGAAAAGGTTTTCATGACTGCCCTGTTCCTACCAACGCAGTTATCCGAGTGTCAAAACCATCACTGCGAATAGGCATTTCGGGAGTGTAGAACGGATTCTTCATAGCTGCATCCGCGTAAGCCTCGTAAACCTTCTGCAATACAGATTCGGCGGTGGTGTCCGACAGGGAAGTCAGCAACACGAACTTGGTACCTTGGACTGAAAGCTCAATCCTACTCCAGCATTAACCAATAACGGGACGTGCGCACCGGTTGCTGTCAATAAAATTGTTGTCTTGAAAGATTCCCCTTCAATAACTTGTGCCCCAGAACTGAACCCGGTGGGCGAAAGCCTGCTAGTGATAGCGTGAATGCCGTGCAGAGTTCCGGCGAGCACGAGATATTCATTGGAAGTCAGCTGTGCAAGGCCATCTGAGAGTTTTTTCAACTGTTATTCGATCATCCCAACAAAATGACGGTTGAGTACGAGCCTGCAAAGTTGCGCTGATAGACAAGACCACCAGCTTTGTTGATCACCTGTAATATCAACTGAGAGTGCGCGTTGTTCCCCTACTTTAGTCTTACCCAAAGTCCAAAGATAGTCATAATGAGTCAAGAAGAGAACATCGATAATAATGTGGATTGCGTTCCCGTACTTGCTGGCGGCTACGTGGCAGAATTTACTGATTTGTTTTCAGGAGTCTTGTATACTTTTGAGCATGTTCGCACGACAACTTTCATACACCTTGAGCGTGCTGACTCTGTTGCGCATGAGAGTCGAGCTCTCAGTTCACATCATCTTCGTTCTTCTGTCATGGATAACACGGACGAGCCAGCTCTCCAGGCTCGGCCAGAGGGACCTGATGCGGCTGTCTACTGCACAAATAGCAGCTTTGGCGAATTCCGTAGACCCCGTCAAGAACATTGACACACGAAATCCAGACTCCCACCTGTCAAAGCTCCTGATTCCACGTCCTGGTACGTGATACATTGTCAATGATCAATGCATACTTTATTCATGCTCAAACTGGTAGTTGGAAGCAGCAATAACACCTTTGTACGCCAACACATTACCGCTGCATTAAAAGCTCTACACTGGCACGTTGAAGAAGATAGCTTCACAGAATATACGCCGTACGGAAAACGAACCTTTACTAATATCATCGCCACGAAAGATACAACAGCCTTGCAGAGAATCGTTGTTTCCGCTCACTATGATAGCAAATCCTTCCTCAACTATCCAGAGAATCAGGTGCGCTCTGCAGAGTTATGGCATTCTTTGTTTCGTTGACGGCTTCTAGTTTGTAGGCGCTACAGATTCAGCAGCTCCGTGCGCAATGATGCTCGACCTCGCCGAGGTTTTGAATCCGCTACTGGATGACCGGAAGCAGCGGCTCCTAGACGGACAAGAGGAGGATGAAGACCTTGCCGATACCACGCTGCAGCTCGTATTTTTTGACGGTGAAGAAGCGTTTAAGGAATGGTCAGATGCTGATTCTGTTTATGGCGCGAGGTGCATTTGTCTCATAACACTACTACCGTCTTACATTACTCAAGCGCAAGTGGACATAGGCATTTGGCCGAGAAATGGGCAACAACGTACATACCCCCCCACACGAAGCGGCGACTAATTGGACATTCGACGACGGAACTAGCTGGAATTGAACACCTTATTTTGTTAGACCTCCTCGGAGCCCCCAATCCGTCGATCCGTTCATATTTCACCGATACCGCATGGTTGTTCGATTCGCTGGCTTCTGCGGAGCAGCGGCTGCATGAGTCCGGAGTGCTCATGGCTTTGGAAGGCGCCACGGCTTTCCGAAGCTTTTTCCTACCTCGTCGCGGTAACGAATTCAGTTATGGGTATATAGCTGACGATCACATACCATTCCTCCGAAAGGGTGTGAACGTCCTCCATGTGATTCCTTACCCATTTCCTAACGTTTGGCATACTTTACAGGTAAGTTATGGATTGTACGAAAGTCACGGAACACTTTTGTATGATTTTACAGGATGATGCAACCGCTCTCGATATATCGACTATGAGACGTTGGAACCTCGTTCTGCGGGTGTTTTTGTCAGAGTATTTAAGCCTACAACCGGAACTTGGCCCGACACGAACTAGGCAAGAGCACATAAAGCGCTTTGAATGTGAATTTGTAAGTATTCTGCCACAACCAATTGCAGAAATTCTTGAGTTCAAATCACGCTCGCCTAGTAGGTCTACCCGTAATTGTGACATGACTGGCATTCGGGTCACTCCCAAGACTAATTCAAGTAGCCTAGTACATACATGGAGGTACTATCATGGCACCGGAGTTGCAAAAACTTTCAGTGCGAAGACAATAGCTCATGTATTCCTGAGTAATAAGACAAAAGAAAAATATGAACAGGTAGGGAGAAAACCCTTGCCTTGAATCCTACTACAAGATCTGGCAAAAGCTTAGTGTGCCAGAGAGATGCCAGCATGAAAAGCACAAACACAGTTGCAAAGTGACTCGCGAGGGATGTCACACATCGTCACCACCTAACCTGCCCGAAAAAGAAGCCTTATTAGGTGCATGAGCCATACCAGCCACATCGGCAACGGCCTTTGCCGTCCCCGCCTCGCTAATCTTCCCGCTTCGGGCCTACATAAATGATTGATATATCCATTTCTTGTCTGTTTTTTGTCAAACAAAAAATATCAATGGCTTGGTTACACTTATGCCAGCCTAAAGGTAACATGAGAAGCCTCCTGTATTATTGTTGTGTACGCTACAATGCATTTACATCTCTGTGTCAATTTGCAACTCCGATGCCATGATAGTAGTCCTAGTAATGAGGTGAGCTATCGTTCGTGATCCAGCAGGCAGCCGAACGTTCAGCATTGAGAGGACCAAGTAAGCAGCACACTCCCCTTCTAGGCTCCGTCATACAGCCATTATCAAAGCTTTATAGTGCTTCATCAACTCAGAGGCATCCGCAGCGAGCTATCACGATCAACAAGGTCTTCGACAAAGTGTGATAGCAAAGTATACCTGTTGTTTCTCTCGGCCCTCATCTAGGCGGCGTTTTGCTGCATTCATCATATCCTTGCGCGACTTTCGCATCCGAACTGACTGGACCTGGGCTGATTAACAGGCGAATCACATATGCGGAGGTTATGCACATGCTTGAACGAGAGGACTTACATGCTTCCTCCCCCGCTTGAATTACCTGCAAGCGCCAAGGACCAAGCTCGTTCAGAAGGGAGGAATAAGTTGAGAATAGGTTATCGAACTTTTCCTGCACTGTTTTGTCAAAAAACGTCATCAAGTGACACTAAATAATGACCTTGTTCATGTTTGGGCCCTCCCTCATAAATTCAGTGTGTCCAGGAAGGCGTGACTCCTGAAGCTGGCCCAGGAAGCCGAGGATTTTATCACTTCAAAGTTTTATGTCCCTCTCTCTCGCAGTCAAGTAAGACAACTTACGCGTATGCATTTGTTTCCCTTGCGGTCCTTTCTAAATCCTCTCGCACCACGGCGAAAGCAGAGGTGATCCTAACTTCAAATGTTTGCTCCAACTTCGACCTGTCTTCTATGGAGATCAAGTCTGTAAGTCATTTCCTTTGGCTAAAAAAATCACCTTTCTCTGCTCTGTGCGCATGTACCACGATCAGGTCAGAATCCTCGTTGAGGTGGGAATGGAGACCCACCGGAGTGAGGTCGGATCGTAGTTTCCTGTTGGGTTGTGTGCGTTCAGCGACCGAGAACTCCAGGACGTTACGACTATGCTTACTCCTACGGTCTGTTCACCATGGCATGATGAAAGTATCAGCTCGCATTCTTCATGATTAAACAAAGTTGAATCTTTACCGTGAGTCATGATAACACTTGGTTTGCTGCGCGAGTAATCAGCTGGAGTCGAGGTGTGTATTGCTTTATCGAGTCGGCAGTCAAACGCGTACAGGTCTTGGCAAAGGTGGCAAACTCCCGAGCCTCTCCAGGCACTCTAATACCAGCCCAAGTCCGAGCAGACCAAAGCTCTCTGATCCAAACTCTTCCCCAGCCTTAGGGGATGGGCAGGCCTTTCCAAGGCTAAATAACCACACGTCCCACGCAACAGCTAGCCCTTCCTTTAGCGCGCTCTCCGAAAGCTCCTCCAGCCTCCCAACGAGCCGTTCCTTTGTCTCTCGGACAAGGAATTCCATATTTTCCCTCATCGCGTGCAACCTGCTACTTCGGTATCGCCTCTGGGTACATTTGCCCAAGATAGTCCCAATCACAAGCTCTTCCTCGCGTAGTCGAGATCCAGCTACTTGAGATAGAGAGTAAGTGCTCGCCATGTATGTAAGCTCTTCACGATATGTCATATGCAAGGAATCTATCCGTGCCATCCGTGTTTGAGCAGGCAACCCTGCAAGGTGGGGACGGACAAGCCGCCCAAGGGCCTTCGAGATTGGTTGTTCCTCTGCTTTTCCTCGATGGTGGGGAGGAGTGTTTGACATGTCTTCCAAAGTAATATTGCGGAAGAGGTGACCAAGAGCGCGATCGGACTCGTAGTAATCTGAAGGCCGAGGGGTATCTTCTTCTGCCTTGTCCCAGTCGGGTTTGAATCTAATGAGCGATCTTGGCATGTCCCTGATATCCACTTTGTTCCCATTCTTTGGATAATCCACGGCCCAACTGTGCATCTCTGCCAGCTTGAGGCAATCCGGATCAAGTGTTCCAAGCTTCAACACATTGAAATTAGCTCAGGGGGGGAAGAGGAGCAGAGCATACTTTGGATTGGTCTGTTCGTTATGACAACTGAGACACTGCTCTGCACACCTTGAAAGGCTGGCTCACCTGCAATCGTAATGTGTTTCTTGGAAACCAGTCCCTATGATTCACTTTATGAGCACGGGAGTCATATTCTGAAAGAAAAAGTGATGTTTCATACCACAACGTCGGAGTTGATGTATTCAACGATAAAGTCACAGACATCATCAACTTTGCTGGGTCTGTCAAGTTTAAAGGGCTGTACTGGTGCGTAAGAAGCGGGGTCATGATGTTCGGGCACCAGGAGATCCCCGTATTGAATTACTTCATACATATCCCTAAAATCAAATCTTGGATTACGCTGTTGTTTGCAATAAAGAGGAGGCTTCGTACCCGTCGAGATCACCTCCTCCCAAACCATTCGGCAGTGACCAACTTCCTTTGGCATGATGTTTACACGAGATCCCAAGGGCCAACCGAGGTTACACTTACCAGTAGTCGGGAATACGACAACATTCCTCAGATGGCCAAACAAACACAAAAGATTGTCAGGGGGAGGCCCAATGGCATAGACGCGTTGTACTATATGTTCCTCAGCGATATAGACTGTGAAAGCGGAAAAAATGACCCAACCATCCCCAGGATGAATGACAGGACTTCGGTATATGAGGCACATCCCTTGGAGATAACGAGGCTCCTCGTCTTCAGGATGTTGCACACACACTTCAAATCAATGAAGTTCAAGTTATTGTCATCAACGATCGCACTGAACACATACCGAAGATCTTCCCTTGCGGCAGGCAGAACACATTCTTCAGACCCTTGTTTACGTAAGCAGGACCCTCGTCTGCAACCCCAACAAGCAAGTAGCTATTCGGAATCGGAATACGTGCCTCGTGCTTCACTTCGCGTAGTACGTGATTGATTGCGCAGGAACGAAGACGTGCGAGGAATGGCGTATCTAGTGGCTGCAGCAAGGGATTTGGATTCAAGTCTAATCCCAGCAAGTTCAGTCTTTTGAGGATCGCGGCAAGCCGGTAACTAGAGCATAGTCGATGTGATTCGAGCAGTTGCGCATATAGGGCCGCTGAATCATGGGCCATCCGTGCGTTGGCCACAGCACCTTCTTGGAGATGCATGAAGACCTCCTTCGGTGCACCACGGTCTTCAAGCACCATCACTAGCGGTCTATCAACGAACAAAGGAGCTGATAAGGTCTGTATTAATCTGTATGCCAAAATTGACACAAACCTGTTGAGGTGGGGCACGTTAGGCTTGTTGACAGCGCGGGAAATTTCTATCGTTCCATATTCTTCGCCGGGTACATCAAATTTTTTCATGGAAGGTCGAACACACATGTGAATCCCCTCCAATCTCACATCCACGGAAACAACGCCTTTACATCCCAGGAAACGAATTTGATACTGTGCAATTATCGAGTGAGGGCCGTTATAAGCACTAGCTGTCAGACTTACGGCGGAAGGTATCGTAGAATGGACTCGAAGGGTGGGATTGTCCTCACATAAGGCCTCATAGATCTGTTCTGCCAGCTGTGGTGATATCGTTCCAACGCCGTCAGTGAAATTAATACCATTCTCTTCAATGTCGGGTATCTCAGACCACTGTCCCCTCCAGATGCGAACCGATGGGTCTGTTCCAGAGAAGGCTTGCTAAGCAATGGTCAGTGGGCGATGTTTGTATTTGAGATTTGACCCACCGCCATCCGCGCTCCGTACTTGGAGGGACTCGTGATAACCGTGCTGAAGTCTCCAAGCGAGTCACGGATTTTCTGGGCATTCACCATCTTCTTCTTTGGGTGATCAAATGCGCTGAGGTACCAAACAGCGTGTTCCCTAAGAGACGATGACGAGTATCCCAAGAACTCAAAGTGCCTTCCAGCGAGATCAAATCCCCTTTTCAGCAGCGTACCCACACGTTCCTGCAGGTAGGATGCACCGTCGACGTCTCGGTCCCACCTGTATTGAAGGCGATCTTCATCGCGAAAGTCGACACGGAGAAAGTGATCCTCATAGCCTTCATATTCACGGATGACTCTATTGGATTGAGTAATGGTCGGTCCTTCCAGGAGCAGCCGGGTCGGTGTGAACGTTACATGGTGACAGAAAAAGCGACCTCTAGGAGGAGAGGTTCGCGGGCGCTCAGGTTTTAGGACACTCTCGAAACACTCGGATACACGCTGTCCCAGGGGGCGATGGACGGCACGTTCCGCGAAGCGCCGCATGACATCAGCCGCTATATCCCCAAAACGATTAATCAGGTCTTCAATGCGAGACCGAAGCTCCATCAGTTCCACCGTGTTTGCAGCGCCATTATGCAGAAGGGCTTCGACCTGAAATGCAACCCGCCAATTCCGCGCCAAAAGCGGGGACCGTAGCCACGTCGCAATCTCGTTGAGTTTCTTGTGGGAAAAAAAGGCTTGGCGGCTACTCGCATCTATGATTACTTCTTTTGGTAGGGATAGAGACGAGATCTTGCAGTAGTGCCAGAACCTCTTCAGGACATCTCGAAATTCGTGGTCACCGGCATCGTATAGCACGATGCGTAGTTGATGTCCATAGGGGGCGACAACTGCGTGCCCTGGATTCAGAGATCCAACGCGATGACGATATTTGTCCTCTTCTCCAGTGTCTGAAAGGGTCCGGAATATTTCCTCTTTATGGATCACGGGAGGCGTGAATAAATCAAAGCAGACATCTGTGGACCATTAATAAGGCACAGTTTCACCGTAAGATAACTACCTACAAGGGTTCCCGAAGTCATGCCCCATGGCCATCTTGTTGATGCTAGTGAATCGAATAATGACGTTGTAGAATGTTCGTTCATGCGATTGGTCGCCAATCTAGTGCGATTTATCAGATTAGCCACTCGACATGGTAACGAGTTTTACTTGGACTCGAAGGCATCTATGCTCGTACGCAAAGAAAAGCCACCCCATACTCTTTTGGAGAAGGTCTTGATCCCATTCAATCGAGAATGAGCGATGGTCTGTCGGGCGTGCATCTTTTGGACGATAAAAGGTACCTAGAAGTGGAAAGCGAGCTCATTGTCACTCACTCCGGTGACTGAATGATACGGACCAATCTGAACATGTGCGACGAGAAATGGGTCGTAAAGGGCATTGATCCTCTGCCCACGATCCCTCGCAATATCCGGATCGATGAAAGGGGCCTTTTCGAGCTCAAGGACCAAGGATTTTCCGACCGAGTTTGAATTAGAAAAGAACTTGAGCCTTTTCTCCATCACCACAACCTTGATATCACCTCTCTCATTGAGGCGCTTAAACCTCTTCCCTAGCGATTTTGTCAACGTGAATGTTCCGGTGCCATCGTTCTGTACTCCCCCCGCTTGGCTTTTGTTCAGGCGAACCCTGAAGTTGGGTCGACGCTCCTCCGGACTAGTGACAAATAACCCCGGGCAGACATGGAGAACCTGACGCGCGATCGCTGTCGTTATTTCCCATTCATCGGCTTTGAATTCAACATTTCTGATATAAAACTCCATGAGTAGTGAGACAAGATGGTTGCTTGCGGATGAGTTCTACAACAAATTCACCGCATCGATAATCATTCGCGGCTGGATGGCTTTCCCGTTCAGGGAGACGCAGATCCTTCCAGTCAAGCAAGTGTGCAACAAAAGAAAACCACTACACTCGCGTTGAAAAAACTACCATGATAGTCATGAAACTAGACAGTACGAGGTCCCCGAGAAGTACTGGCGGTGCTGCCATGGCATCTGCTATCAACCCCGAACCATGCAGCCAACGAGTAGGATCTTGTCGTGTCTTCACTTATAAGGTATGCCTACATGTAGAGAAAGGTCAAGAATCGGCATTTGCCTGGGGTGCGAGCAGACAAACCGTTCTGAAGCTGTGCAATTGGTCAGCGAGGTAGGATTGCACAATTCGAGCAGCTCACCCGCTGAAATTCATCATACGCAGTACTCCTGATATTCTCGTGTGCGTTCCGTATGATACTCATCATCCACTCCGCAGCTTGACGTTCGCTCAATCCAAGAACAAACCGATCCATCAGCCGTTTGATGGTCGCTTCCCCCTTGAAAGAAGGCAGACCAGTGCCCAGCATAAGCTGCACTGTGCTGACTAGTTGGTCCGCATGGGGTCGTAATGCAAGGAAGGCCTTAACGGTCAGTTGCTGAAAAAAATCGTATCCTTGAGAATGTCGACCACCCATCAGAATAACCATTTCATGATTGAGTTTGAAGGAGCTAGGCTCAAATTTGACACCCTGCGTCACGAGAATGAGCCAGCGATGACTTCTCATACGCGAGAATACTTACACCGGGCCGTATATACCACAAACCAGACTATGTCAGTATTTGCGGTAGAATACAAAATAGTAGACTTATCTATGTCGAACAGGAAGCCAAAATCTTGACGCGAGTATGGTAAGTGCATAATGCTGCCACTTCACATGAAACCGACCTATGTGTACGATGTGACCTTCGCCATCGATCATGATATTACCATTGTGTCGGTCCTTGATCTGCAAAATATAGCACGCCACAGAGTACGCTGCCATGGACTGAATAAAGTTAAGGCGAGCTCTCTGAAAAGCGACAGTCTCTTCTCCTCCATACTTGGAAACAAAGAAATCGAGGAGGTCATTGACTTTGGCGCGACCCATTTCATCTCGCGAGGTGGCGTTCGGTACTACATCGATCACGCCGCACTGATATACCCAATCAGCATGTCAAATCAAACTCGACCAAAGCAAACCATACCCCAGGGGCGGTCGCTGTGACTCTATATGGGTAGAGGTACAAGGTCAGACCAACGCTTGTGAAGATGTTCTTAAACATCGCAATAATCTGAAGTGCAAGGACATCCTGGCGACAGTCGTCGCCTACTTTGAAAATAGCTTGTTGCCAAACGTCGAATTCTTCACGTTTTTCGACACCAGGAGCATCCAATAAGGCCTCAGGATCCGCTTCTACTACGATACGTTCCTTCCTCACTTTGAATGTAGCCATAAAAGGAGCCTGAGAAGTCGGTTTTTAGCTGATTGTATCACTTTATGAACAAGACTAACCTTGGCATGACTCTGTAACGGACGGCCAGATAGTTTATCAATGTCAACGACCCTCCCATCTGGGTTGCTAGGAAGGTAAACGCCAACATCGACACAAATTTTGGCCATCTCTTCATCAATCTTTGCCTTGGAAAAAATTAGATCATGTCGGAGTTTTGAAAGAAAACAACTTGCTTTCTTTTCTGGCTTGGATCTCTTTATATACGGCCGCAGCTTTCCCGATATCGACGTAACTTCTTGGAAAAATCTGAATTCTCTGTCATAGAATAACCTGGCTTCTCCTGATAATGATTCGACCACTAGGTTGGTCATGTTATCAAGGACTGGTTTCATGGGATCTTCCTAGAAATTGTGACTCTCAAACACTTGCTCATTGATTCGCATCCCCGACGTACTATTTCTGCTGCGTCGTCCTTGAAGCAGTTTGCCTTCATATTCCAAATGATTTGATGACAGAATAACTGTGATATCATCGCAGTCTCAAGGATGAACCTGGCGATATAACCTTCGGTGTGTCTCAGTTCTGTAGCTCTTTGTCATATAGAACAAGCTCACCGAGGTTGTCGAATCGAAGTGTCTGAACAATTTGTGGCACGAAAAAGAACGTTAAGTCGACTGGGTGCTCCTTGAGAACACGGTGAGCATATTGGAGTAGGTAAGGATCGCTGTTGTGTTTTTTCTCGAAAAAGGTGGCAGCGATTACTGGTGGGACTGGAGCCCAGAGCAGAATGTGCTACCAAACGATTCAGTCTAGCATTAGAACTTCGCACGGCAAAGACAAAACCTTTAGCTCTCTCCTGTGGTTCATGTGTGCGATATCATCAATAAGATAGCGTAGACCTTCAGGAGTATGCATAACGGCAGCAGGGTTCGCGCGGACAAGCCTCTGGACCTCAGTGTGTGCTGCAGGGTTTTTGAAACGTTCCATCATTTGGATGGTTATAGCTGGATCTATTTCCCATACACTCCGTGCAACCGTAGGCCAGTTGCTCTATCTAGGAATGAATTAGACATTCGAGCGTGATTGAGCCTCAACTCACCTCCGGTATTGTTCGTTCAAGACCCCCAGGGTGATCATGTCCCCTATTCACATCATTGGTAGGATTTGCCCACACTGTGAGTCGATATATCTCATTCTCCACGAGTAGTCGGAGCGGATAGTTGATGTTTTTGAGACGAGTTTGGTAGACTGTTGAAAGTTAGTTTGATCTATGTGAGGTGGTAATTTTACATACATGGAATCTTTGTGGTTGATTGAGTGGGGGGCAGGCTGGATAACGAAAGAAGACTTCGGATCGAGTCAGTCTGAAGGTGCCCAAAGAATTCCGAAAGGACTTTAATGTCGGCATCCACTTGAACCCGATTCGCCCCAAACGACCATCTTAGGAGTATGCTTAACAACTGAATGCTACACAAATAGAGTCGCTTACTGGGGTCGAACCGCAAACCATGCGTACGCTGTACGATAAAGGCTTTCACGTATCGTACACTCGGAGAAGGCATCTAAACTCGAGCTCTTCATTGTTTCGAAACCAAACAGAAGGAAGGAGTAGCGCAGTTCGCGGGCAAGCGGATGCGTGCTGAAGCAGAGTCAATTGAAGATCCACCGTATTCCAGTACGCAACCTACCTGAATACTTTGTGGGCGTGAGTGGATCGTAAGACAAGTTGTTGCATAAGAAATGTAACCGTTGATCGACGATAGCGAGCAGCCTGCAATCGACTAAATAGCATATGCAGGACAAGGGTGTGTGGCAGAAGAAGACGTCTGGCGTGGGAGGTTGCACGATCAATTCCCTCTTTATCTGTGGGGGTGTATCCTACTGGGTGGTATAATGGATCGTCGTAGCTGTGGGAGACATGAGTTATCGCTGGAACCTTGATGAGACCTGGTTGAAAGTCCTGACTTAAGGCATTGCGAAAAAACCCCCTTCCTGTCTCTCACACTGGCAAACCAAGCCGCCAAAATCTCGCTTATCAGGGCAACTTCGGCAACTGGCTTCTCCGCTATAACCCACGTCCAAACCTCAATGCCAGCAGCTATGGCAGATGGCGTGAATACCTCGAACGGCAGAGCGACGAGGTAATGCAAGAGAATATACTCGCACTACCGATCGTCAGCCACAGGATTCCGAAACGATAATGCTAGCAGATACCTTATCCAGCGCTATGACGGTCGCTGCGCAACGAAATAGCAGGCGTTTGAGGTCTTGAACAGTTAGTGCACTAGTCTTCCCCAAGATAGCGTTCATGGTGTCCTCCATCTTTTTCTTCAGTGCCAAGATGTCAATAAGAGTTGCATTTTGCGGTGGAACTTTGTCCAAGACATCCTGCGCTGCATTTCAACGTACATAAGCATAAGTCACTGCTTTCAACTGTACGAAATCACGTGCCTTCTCGACTGGCCAGTCGTAGGCCCGCTGCTTCACCCGCAAAGTAGCCTTTACTAGCAAGCTGGCTCACAAGCACTTTTGCGCGATCATACTCCCAGTTGGCTAAGGAACGAAGTGAAGCTGGAAGATGTTAGAAACCGAGTTTCTGATCGCAAAATCACTTACTTAATTGTCGATGTGGCGGCCCAAAGGCTTTAGCGAATTTTTCTGCCATAGATGCGCCTAGTTCAGATGTATCTGAGCCAGCGAGAGATTGTGTTGCAGCTAGGTATTTCTATCAAGTCGTCATTATACTGTTGTTCTATACGTCAGGATTTTGGGGATAAAAAGTACCTGGAGAGTTGACTGTAGTTCTATCGGTGCGCGGCTCAAAGCAAGCTCAAACCAATTGCTTGCATCTCGCTGCAGCTGCAGGAGGATATCATTTCTTACTTTGTAATCATCTGTCAGTTGCAGACGTATACCCGTGCGTTCGGAACGGAATTCATAAATAGGATTGTACTACCATGGAAATGTGAGGGCGCAGAACTTTGTGTTGAAAATGGCACAAACCTCGTCAAAGTATTCGTTCTCACATGCACGTCTCAGGAGGGTGAGACACTCAAGAATAGCGTAGACAAGTGTTGCATCACACATCAACGACGGAAACGAGGTGATCAAACAATTGAGGTACCTCGAGGCGACCTCGCGAGCGCGTGTAATGGGGTGGGTACTGGCCACAAGCAAATGACACAGTTCTGAGGAAAGGTGATGCGGAAGTGCTTGCTCCGCAGCTTGGGTGTTTAGATCAGCGCTGCACCCTCTAATTACCTGTTCGCTCCATTAGCTCTTGCCAGCGTCAATTAAAAAGGAAGCATACATTCTCGGCGACAGCATCCATGCAGACATTCAGACCGTTTTGCTTGTTCAAACTTGGATTGGTGAAGTAGGAAACTAAAGAGGAAGGCAATCCAGCCGCAGAGCGCATTGTCTCTATGTCATGCATAGTCAACACGAAAATGACTTGGCCAGTTGTCAATGACGGTAGGTCACCCGCGCTTGAGGAAATATGGAGCGTAAGACAGGCACGGTGCTTCGCCAAAACCTTGGAAGTTGATCAACATTTTAGCGTCATGGAGCTAGCAAAAACCATACCGAATGGGCGTATTCGTGTCTTACAACCGTTCGGTACTCCAAATCGCTAACTGCATCCGATACGTTTTCGAGGACTGGACATGGTGTTTTTATTGCGATCCTTGCGAGTGCGGGCAATAGCCACGTCATGGCACTCTTCTCTCTCTCCTCCTCCCCGGATGTAGTAAAATGGAAAAGAACACACAAAGACCACAAATTTCGAAACAAGTTGGTCAACTCGGAAGTAGCGTGGAGGTGAGGTGTGAAGTCGGCATGATCCAGGAGGGCTTCAATGGGAAGAAGAAGCGAGGCGAGCTGTACTATCATCTCTTCCGTCTGGAGAACACCTTCATCGTGAATGACGATATCAGCAGATGGGACACAACAGCCAACCTTCCCACTATGTCCCGCAGTAGCAGCATTTTGAATCTCCACACCCTTGTCAGAGAAGAGGGTAAGGAGCTCTTCCAAGTACACGTCGTAGAGATCAGGTCTTCTGTTGATTTCCCGAGCAAGTCTTGTCTGTACTGCCAATATCTATCGTACCACTGGTGATGGGCACTCGAGTTTTTGCAGAATGATCAAGCCTACCATATTATTAGAAAACCTGGGATCTTCCGGATTTGCCGAGCGATTGATGGCCGAAAACGCACGGATGATGTCAACAAAGGTATCCTCGGGAGCAACCAAGGCCAAGTCTACCAAGTTGTACGCAATTGTTGCCTCGACTGAAGGTTCTGCCGTGCGGAGTCTTTGCAACAACATAGAAATTGTGAGTTTCGTCACCTCTCCCTTGTCAAATTCCAGAGCAAGTCGTGTCACAATAGATATTGTAGTAATGCCAATAAGCCGTTTTTCCTCGTCGGAACGACCCCGAAGGCCCACATCTTCGCTCTGGAAAGTGAGCCGATCAGTGGAAGACGACAAAGGAGGGGTATAAAGCGGATTGTGCAATAGTTGCTGCGAAGAAGACTCAAAAATCTCTTGGCTCGTTGCAGCGATGTAATTCAAGAGAGAATACATGTTAGACATGATAGAGTCTTCTCCTGGTGCCAGCTTTCCAGTGAAATCAGTCAGCGATTTCTCCACGTTCTCAAATGGGAACCCTACATTTATGCACAAGCCAAAGCATTTTGCCACAGCGGTAAATAGTGGCGGAGAGCGTTTCTCGGTGTTGAAAGTAAATTCAAATATCGGAAGAGGAGAGGTGATGAAACGACGCAGGTGATGTACTAGCTCCTTCGCAATTTCCGAAAAGCTCTGAACTAGAATGGTCATTGCTTTGAGAGCGGCCTCCTGAACCAAGTTGTCCATTATTGGAGTCTTGTCGCTCAGAAGAAGGCCGAGGCACACATAAAGGTCAGGGTCAAGTTCTCCCAAAGCAACCGAACATACAGACGCCAATTTCTGCGAAGTGTGACAGTTCATGCTTGTGTGCCATTAGTGGAAACGAAACTCACCAAGCTTTCAGACATCGTCTCCCATGCATACGTATCAATGGGAGGTTCAATATCCATGTCCTGTATCTGCACCAAAAGATCCTTGAAGCATTGTAAGGATCCCCTTATGGTGGAACATAAGGTATCTTTCATCGCTCCATCCTCTATAGGCAACTTCTTCGTGGCTCTCTTCATCAGACTCAACCAAGCCTTATTAGCAGCGGCAGCATCCTTCAGCGGTCCTCGACTGTGGACACCCTCCGCCGATACCGCAACCAGAACTTGAGCGAGGACAGTCCATTGTAATTCCATGACACAGCACACGATAAAATACCCACTCAGGGGTCTCCCGAAATTGATGTAGCGTGTGATGAAGGCATAACAAAAGAAAAAATTCTCAGGCGTGTCTGGGTTTGTCTCCGCTTCCTGATGAATAGTAAGGAGGAGTCTGTTGATGCATTCGAGAATGGGATCCTGGACAAAGCCAGCAAGAGCACGAGATAGAAGTTTCCACTGAGCCATCGTCCAAGGAAAGAGCATTGAAGTGATAGCACGGTAGAGGCCATGTACAGAGGGAGTTAGCTGCGTCAGGACCTCGAGCGCTATTGAAATTCGATTGGTGACTTCAAACAAATACTTAAGAATACGAATACTCACGGCTAGCTGTCAGAAGTTTCTGTACTACTTGAGTAACAAAGCATAGGATAGTGTCAACTGCCTGGTCCACTCGATCGGGACGAACAGAGCAAACTCGTAGGATAGCAGAAACAGTCCAGTAGACCAGCTGATCCGGGAGTGCCCATTCTATAAGAGAAATATCAGCAAAGAGCAGTACAGTATTAAACATGCTCACCGTCCCAGGACAAAGATTGATCGTAGTCGATGTGAGGGGCGTCATCCAAGAGACCAACGAGAACCGTGAGGAATGCATCAACCCCATCTCGAACATGCTTCTCGGGAAGGTTTACAACCATCTCTCCAAATGCGATAGTACAATGCGTTTGTGCTTCCGTCTTATAAGGTGATAAGACGATGGGAGTTTGGAAGTACAACAAGCCAGCGTACATACCATGTATATCCTTTTGCTCGCATTTGTGTTCGATGTCCCACCCTTTGACTCGACTTTATCTCGTAGAGGCACTCGAGCCTTAGACTGAAGGAGGTGTTGAATACCCAAGAAGTCATCTTCAGTGTCTGGCTCGTGCGCAGCTAGGTCAGACAGGATGCGCTGCCGAATATTGATTTCCAGACTAATAGAGAGAAGTGATTAACGTTGAGGAACTAAGCAATGACGGAAACAAACCAATCCATGACTACCGTCTGAACGAGAGGAACTTGAAGCCGCAAGCTAGAACTAAAGTTGAAACAAAGCCTTTGTCCGTGCCGGCTAACTTAACTTGATTATGGTTACCAAAAGTGGAAATTGCTCCACGCTTCTCTAAATAATATGCAACGCTTTTTTGAATATCAATTTTTTCTCGGTGATCCTAGAGGCGCTATAGCCAAGTGGTTACGGCGACAGATTCGAATGGCACGCGATTATCTGTTACTCTTTGAGTGCGTAGGTTCGAATCCTGCTGGCGTCGCTTTTGTTTTCTCTCTCTTTAAGGTGTTTAAAGTTGCTACTGTCTTTCATTGGTGCCTTCATCACACCTTGTTTCACCGCCGGTGGCTGCTCAATTACTCAGTATATCCGGTTTCCAGTTTCCCTGACAATATCCTCAAGTTAAACCAATGATGCTGTCGATTTGGTTCCCAACTATTCTTAACTCAGTCGTTAGCTCCAAGCATGGCCAGAGAGTGTGATAGCACACTCTGGAAGATCTTGAACCACAAGGTTCATTATAACTCTCGTCTTGAGAGTCTCCTAGGTAGTCTTGGCCTCCCCGGCGTCGGTCTCAAATACATCACGCCAGTTCTTTCATACTGCCTCCCTCTCGTCCTCACGGCCATATGCATATGCTTCTTGGCGTTCTTGCGTCCTCGAAAGGAAGTCCACATTCACGCCAGGGCTGCTCTCCGAGCTCTCCTCACCGTCGTAGTGCCAACGTGCTCGCTCTGGCCAACTCACTACATCGAACTTGCAAGCATTTTCCGTTCACGCGTGGACATACCCTTAGAGGTGATCATCGAGGATACGGTCAACGGCGTCATAGAATTTTGCAATCCAGTCAACGACTTGGCAGATCTCATAGACTCGGGGGCATGTGTAAATGGGCATACCATACGCATAAATATTGGGTGGAAGTGGTGGATCAGCTGTTTCCAGTGGTGGGTGCTTGCCAAGGTTCGTACCACCAACCGTCTACCAGATATTAGAATTACACGAGGGTACCGACCGGACAGCCCAAGCCAGGTATGTATATGCGGAGGTCCCGTTCCATCGAGTGTGCATCTGCTGTGTCCTCATCACACTCGCCAGGATTTATGTCAAGGTTGCTTGATTGGTTGCGCGGCGATATGCTTCCTACTAACTCAAGTCGTCTGGATCTACCCTTGAGTCCCCCCACTTTAGCTTCGTCGACCTCGCATCTTTTCCTCTGTATCGACTCCCTTCCTCACGGCACAATCCCCCTCATAAATGCAGGTTGCAAGATAACACTAGAATTTACGGCTTTCTCACCATCTCTTCGAGTGTTAAGCACCGCGCAAATTATTTCCGCTATTCCGTTCATCATGTCCGAACGTTCACGCCGCCGGCCGCGATCCCCCGTCTCTGTTCTCCAACAGCTTAGTGCGTCATATGGACCCAATCTGGTCGTCGACTCACTCTCAAGCGTTTCGGCCGACTACGAACATGCACTACGTCACCTCTACAAGTCGTCCTCTGAGGAGCGGAAGATCCGCGAGATAGGAGTGAAGAATCTGGGTATTAAGGCATGGCGTCGGGGCCTGTTCCTAGTGGCCCTTGAAGCTGCACTTGTGCGCCGAGGATGGATCGAAAGATGGGCTGTTCAAGTCACCGTAAAGTAAGAAACCGTGTTTGCCCTCTGGTGTTCATAACTGTGTTCCACGTGTTGTCATCGTCGTTCCTGCGATTTCCCAGCAATTCAAACGGTTGTTATGTAGTTAAAAAAGCTGTCAAGGCTCGTGAAATGCAGGATATTTCGACGACGGGATGCGGATCTCGAAGTGCTACACCAAGCTCACCTGTTCCTATGCTGCTCCCTTTAAAACACCCAACGTCGAACAGTCACAGCTGGTCATACACAGGAACAAACTTGAACATTGAACAAAGTATCCTAAGTAAATGAGACCACAACATACACATAATTTAATTCTTACATCCCTGTGTCTCTATGAAGTCAAGACTTGACCAACATCCTGCAGGTCCGATATCGAGAGCGCCTGCCTCCCGTGCGTTCGTCGACGTGGGTTCCCAGGTGTCACCAGCGGCCGCACCCACATCCTCACGTGACCGTGTTTTGTTGCTGTTAGCAATGCGCGGGGGATAAACGTCAGGCAGCTTAGCATGTCGGCGCCGATGTGTTTAACCTGGGTAAAGCGTACGTTTGGTAAAGAAGGGAAGACACTCGGTGGCTGATAGCATACCAAAACTGGTTGGACTGCAGATACCTCGTTTCTGGATGGTGCAGGATGATATCTAGGTGTCGGAAGTTGTATGGTTGAGCCGGTCCCACGACGGTATGCAAGAGCCAATGAGATACTGGATGCCACTGAAACACGCGGATGGTGGCCATGTTGAAGTTTGGGTCTGTGCAATGCACTACTAGAAAAGTCCCACTGTAATGATGAGGCTAGAATCAGTGCTTAGCTGTCATGGACGCAAGTCAAGCAAACCAATATCAGTTTATTGTCCTCTCCGACACTGCCAAACCGGTATGACCGTCCGTCACATTTCGGTGTATCAAATGCCACAGCGGACACGAAAGATGAATGCCCTTGGCATCTAGCAACCACACGCTGTTCCCACGGTGAAAATATTGTCAAAAGATCATCTTGTCCACCTGTCTGCGAGACAGTCGCTGATAAGGCGAGCGTTCGGGACATGAATGGAAGAAACACTTACCAAGATGAGCCGGCCATCGGGTGACCACGCGACAGAGGTCAATGCACCAAAGTATGACGCATAACAATCAACAAGTCTGGAATGTGGTCAAGAAAATGAGATACAAAAATTATGCCGCTCACTGTTCAGCAAACGCGTCGATCACTCTTAGACAACCATCTTCTGATATGGCGGCGACATGCTTAACGTCAGGAGAAAACGCAAAGTCTATGCACGAAAGTCCAGTGAATTTACAAGCCCATGAACCAAGCACGCACCCACAACGGCACGTTTACTCAGCCTCCAATGACTGACAGGATTTTTGGCAACCCCCTTATCTGCTCTTGCCCCTCCATTCACGTTGGCTTCCGGATGCCATGGCGGCACAGTGACGTACATGGTCGTTAACGGATCCCAATCTCCTGCTGGTTGTGACTGATTTTGACACGAATGGGGATTAGATTGCGGGAAAGCCGGGGATGATGTGGGGGCTGTCACGCTGAACATCCCGTCATCTCGTTCCTTGTCATAAACAATTATCGTGCCATCCGCATGGGAAACCAGAAAGAGCGTGGTTGATGCGGGAACCCAGCGCACTGCAGTACAAGGGGAGGAGGATATAGAGCCCTCGAAAACCATCGTGAGCAACGAATGATGTGGCCCAGTAGGTAGGTATACCTGTTTATTAAGACGGCCATATCGACCAGCTATGGGATCTGTAAAACAATGGCCTCAGCAGACACATTCGGAGGATGACAAGCCTTGACATACCAAACCAAACTAGATCGCCCGTATTAAACCCAATGATGACATCGAGTCTCTCAGGTGAAGCAGTGACGGTATTCACGTCATGACAGGTAGGAAATGCGGAAAAACTGATTCTTGTAAGCGGCTCCTGTTGTTTACTTGTTGGTGGTAGTGTACATAAAACTTGGTACAGATGTGCTTACCTTGGCTTTGATGCCAACTTCATACCAGAGAAAGGTCTTACCAGAGTTGTAGAAAATGAATGTCACCTCACCCTGTTTGCTGGCAAGAGCCTTGTTCAGTCCCTCGACGCTCTGCATCCGTGTTATGAAAGTAGATGAAGTCGTGCGCATGTTATGCTTCGGCTTGGAAGAGCTAGGTTTCTTCTTCCCCGCGACGTATGGGTGCGCAAAGAGGCTGTAGTGATGTTCCTGGGACACGACGGGATCTTGTACGGTAGTCGTTTGGGGCGATGTTACGTCTGGTGGAGCTAGGTTGTCACCCGGGGTGTCGCTGGAGGACAAGCTGCGATCATCTTGCTGCTGTCTTTCCTTGTCTCTGTCCTTTTCTTTTTCTCGCTCTTTTTCTCTACGCAAGTCCTTGTTGAGGTTTGCGCCGAGTAAGTGCACTAAACCCGGCGTGCTCGCATGTTTCGAGTGGTTGAAGTGGATAGTGACGGTGGAGAGCCGTGTGGGGTATAGCTGAGTGGTGTTTGACAGTCCTGGTACGATGGGAGGTCTGTGCTCTTCTGTGACGGAGTACACGCCTTCAGGTGCCACGAATGCGCCGTCGTTCTCCATCGCTGCTGTTGCCGTAGCGGGTTCTAACTGCCCGTTTTTATACTATGTGTTACGCTGCAACCACGCGATGTCTTTGCCAGCGAAGAGGCTGTACTTGTTTACGGTGGCCTGGGTGAGAACAATCGCACCCACCGGCTATCAGGCCTATCAAGTAGGACTCGGATCTTGCACACAGCGCACCTTGTCAATTGACCATGTTCACTAACAGCCCATCGGCTTTTCGTCTCACCCGTCTGTTCAAAGCCGTACGTCCCGTTGATACATCTTGCTCGCTCTGCCTCTGACATCGGACAAACGCAGCGTTCCCAACGTTGGTATTCAACCAATGTTGTTGAGCCGCCACCAGCAGGTGGCCATCTCACCTCCGTAGCATCGTCGCAGCTCCTCCGCTCCACTCGGGAAACTGCCCTTCGTACACCAGGTTTGGCGTGGACCGACGAAGACAATTCTGGCACTGTGCGGTCTATGGTGGGAGGTCGCGAGACTAGGAAGACGAATATGTATCAAGCCGTAAGGGATGCGCTCAGGTACGGTGGATGACTTTGTCTGTATGCAGTGTTGGCAAAACTGGCAGCATTGCACTCGCCAAGGACGATACCGCTGTAGTCTTCGGAGAAGATGTAGCATTTGGGGGTGTATTCCGTTGCACCATGGTATAGTTCCTAACCTTCCTACGTGTCGTTCAGCCCTTACTTTCCTCTGCAGGGCCTTGCAGAAGAGTTCGGTAGGGTTGTCATTGTCTTACCTGTCTACGATGACAGACCCCAGTTACATCTACAAAATAGGTCGCGAACGAGTCTTTAACACCCCCTTGACGGAACAAGGCATCGCTGGCTTCGGTATCGGAATTGCGTCTATGGGACACACAGCAATCGCAGAGATACAATTCGCAGATTACATTTACCCTGCTTTTGACCAGGTACGTTTCAGTCAATACTTTCTCATTTGCGGTCCTCAGCATCGTACAGATCGTAAATGAAGCTGCCAAGTATAGGTACCGCGCGGGTGGGCAATTTTCAATTGGTGGACTAACAATTCGTGCGCCAACGATGGCAGTCGGACACGGGGGCTTGTACCATTCGCAAAGCCCTGAAGGCTTCTTCATCGGTGCTTCAGGGCTCAAGGTTAATTCTTAATTTTTTGCTTTCACAATGTCGAAGCTGACCTCTTGATCACAGATTGTCATCCCCAGGTCGCCAATTCAATGCAAAGGGTTGCTTTTGGCATCAATCCGTGATCCCAACCCAGTTATCTTCATGGAACCGAAGATTCTGTATCGTTCTGCAGGTGACTTTGTACGATTATCCGCGTTCTTCTATGCTCACATCATAGTTGCAAGTCGAGCAAGTTCCGATCGATGATTTTGCCCTCCCCCTCTCTCGTGCTGAAATTCTTACCCCGGGGTCTGACCTAACCCTTCTCTCCTGGGGCACACCAATCTACCATTGTGAATCTGCTATCAATATTTTGCGTTCTCCACCCACCTCCTTGGAACCCCTTGTTCCTACTTCATTACGGGGTGTAAAGGTGGAACTCATAGACCTGCGCACAATACTACCCTGGGACGTGGAGACTGTCGTAGAGAGCGTCAAGAAGACCCGCAGGTTGGTTGTCGTTCATGAAGCAGGGTACACTGGTGGTGTCGGAGGCGAAATTGCAGCGGAAGTGCAGAAAAGGGCATTTTTGCGGTTGGAGGCACCTGTGAAGCGAGTTACCGGCTGGGAGTGAGCATTTCTTTCTCTTCCATTCGCAGTGAACGTTCTAAGGTTCGTGGTGACAGTGTACCTGCTGCATTGCAGTTTGAAAATTTCAACATGCCGGATGCAATCAGGATTCTAGACGGCATCATCGAGACTCTCACTTATTGAGCACTAAGTATACCCATCCCTATCCTAGTTGAGTTGACACTCTGCATGGTAAGGCACGGTGGTATATACCCTGCGATCAGAGTGGTAACCGTAAATTTACGAGAGGGTGACTTGAGGATGTGCACTACGCATAATGACGAAGATGGTGTATTTTTAATGCACTACGTATCTGATGGCTCTTCCTCGAATTCCTCTGTCATGCCTTCTTCTACCTCATCTGAGTTATGCTCCTCATCCATGTCTTCAAGACCGGCGTCCAAGTCTGGTCCGGAGTCCTCGTTCTCTTCGTGAGGTGGTGTTGTGCCTTCGTCCGTGCGGCCACTGGACGAGCCCTCCGAATCATCTGCCTACACGTGCAGAGACCGAATCAAACGTTGCTCGATGAGATTGGACAAGGTATACACACGTACATCGTTCTTCTCTTCTAGCAGTGTGGTCTGCCTGCCTATCGGAATATACCATACAAAGCCGCGATTCCGGACATGAAGATTCTGATTTCAAGTATGAGTACAATAAACAGTGCAGCAGATCACACGCACACAGTCCTCCAGGTCGTTCTCTTCATCAGACAAGTCGTCTGACTCGCGTTGTAGGTCTCTCACATGATTGATGCGTCCCTGGTATCGATCGGCTTTGGGTAGGGGAGTTGGGCCTATGTGGGGCGGTTGGGGAAGAACAAGAGGGACGACGGGTGGGCGGGGTATGAGTGTTGGTGATGCAATGGACATGCGGGTTCACACTCAATCTTTGTATGTGACCAGAAGCGAAGTCCCCGATTGTATATTACGACTTCTCTATTAATGTCTTATAAGCTGGTTGCGGGGGCCCCTAGAAGATATTCGTGTGGTTAAATGTACATACAACAGGACGTCTTTTTTGTGTATACGGACGAACGTTTGAATTCGGGTTGCCGTGATACGCTGCGGTGAAACTGCCCAAGGAAATTGTTGCTGGCGTCCTCAAAGCCAAGTGGAGACAATACCATGCACGCGTGAAATGAAAGAGTACGACGCATCTTCTAGCATTTGCTCAGGACACACCAAGAACTTCGTCAGGCTTCGGTTTTAAACATCCACAGGGGTGAAATTGCAGTATTACACCATAAGGATTCATGAGTAGACCATGCCATCGAGTAGAAACGACCAAAGAGCCTCCGAGCGCTTGAAATCGTGGTGCACTATGCTCACTAACCAGCGGTTCTCCCGCACCTGGTCGAGCGATGCTCTCTGGGCCGACTCAGGGGCGTAGAAAGATGCCCACTCAGCCCATATCGAGAAAGCATCGTCCTGAAACGCCAATGCGTGGTTGATAAGGTTGACGGTATTCGGTCGTATCAGCGACCCCGTACCTTCCATGTGAGAAATGATTCTCGCTCGATGATCGTCGTTTGCACCACCTCCTGACCGGGAAATACTCCCCACGTCACCGCATTCCTTCCGTCTTCAGGAATATTGGTCCTGCATTCGCCCTAAGGTACACTATGATCAGGTTATCAATTCCAATTGAAAGTCATAACCTACCTGAGAGTTTGCTGCAAAAAAATGAATCCAACCATCCCCTTCCTTTTTGACCCTTTGTTCAATCTGATATACGACCTTCTCCCCCGCAAAAAACTCAACAAACCCCTTCTGAAAGACATAGCCACCACTTGGTCCCCAACCAAAGACTTCATCAGTAGAGCTGACATTATCGATTGCAGGCTGAGAACAGACAGTCCATAGCCCTTGGCTGGTAAGTTTTTTCAAGTGCCCAAGGATAGTTTCAGATTCGGAAGATAGTGGCAAGGCGGAGAAAGGCGTGGAGAGGATGTTAGAGTCAAGATATTCCAGGAAAAGCTTGGTTAGATCCTCCATGTTGGTCGGATCACCCCAGTGGGATTGCGCTGTATGACTCTAGCAAAACGATCAAGTTTGGATGGATGAAGGATAGCTGTGGAGGTCGTACATTGATTCCCAAACCACCCCACTGATCTTGCGTACCGAATGCGGGACTCTTATAGTCACCAAACCGACCATTTGGGAACTCGTCCCAGGTCGCCGCATTGTTAAGTTCTCCGCGTCCAGGAGGCTCCACCTCTAGCGTCGGTTTGCTTGTTAGTGCATTCGTAGCGGTTGTGGTTGCAAAGCTCGGCGTAACTACCAAGTCCGAACTAGGAAGCGGAGAGCGAGTCGATAGCAAGGGAGAGTCCTTATCTCGGTGGTTCGTAACGAAGGAATAACTCTGGGAGACTAAATGGCCTTACAGCAATAAGTTTATTTTTGGTGACTGGACTGCTACCAGCCCACCCAAGACTCTCAAGGACAAGCTGAACACTTTTTTCGAGGTTGAGGGTGCAGAAATGAACACCGGAAACGAGGCCGGATTCGGTGATCTTCTGTATGATGTCAACGGCAAGACGGACACCGTAGTCCTTGACAAGTTGATCGTCATGCTGTATGATTTTAATAATTAGCTTCCGGCGCAGTCGACCGAACGACCCACCCGGATCGAGTCCAAGTCAGCCATGACGTTTGGCGGAACCTGTGCACCGCATAGCCCGATGACTCTGAGGAAGGATCCATATGTCTGTATGGGCATGACACCGGGGATGATGGGTACCGTTATACCTGTATGTAATAAGGAGAGAGTCAGAATGATCCGGAAGGATCACCAACCTCTACTTCGAACTTTCTGGGTCCATTCAATGAAACGATGCGAGTCATAGAATAATTGTGTCACAATGAACTCCGCCCCTGCCTCCACTTTCTGTTTGAGGATGTCGATGGTGTCTTCCCCATTAGTGTCACTTTCTGGGTGACCTTCCGGGTAGGCTATAAAAAATGGCGAGTTAGCATCACTGTTGCTCCTGTTTCAACATTAGGTCACATCAATTACCCGCGACACCGATGCAAAAGTGGGATGAGTACTCCTGCGAAGAACGTATATATTTGACCAGATCCAGTCCAGATGTGAATCGTGAATCGACCGGCATCCAGTGCTCTTGTCCGCGGGGAGGGTCTGCGCCAAAAGGGTAAAGACGTTGGATGTCTAATTCGGAATGGTAATGACTGACCACCGCGGAGTGCTAGGATGTTCTGTATTCCCCGCGCTTTCGCTTCCTGAGGATTTCGTTAGGTAGATAGGGAGTTCAGACCACTGACGCACGCGTAGAGCATCATCCACCATGCCAGGAAGCATGTTCGTGCAGGTCAGGTGCAGAATAGTGTCGATACCATACTCGAACTGCGTGAGCCCGGCCAGATCAAGACTTCTGTCCTTGGTGGAGCCACCGGCACCCCATGTCACACTGATTGCTATGGGATCAAGTGTAGAGAGGCGTGATATACGAGAGATGAGATTGTCGAAACCCTGTCTACTCTTCAACAGAAAGAGGTATGGGCCAACGCATAGAACGTACCTTGTCTGTGCGGGGAGGGAAGAATTCAAACGTATAGAAGGGGGCGTGTGCAGCAATCTTGTCAGACAACTTCATCGTCGTTGGTGGCGGAGCGATCGTTTATTACGTAAAACTCCATTTCCAAACAAGAGTAAACTTACTCCGTACTGTCACGTATTGACGGGGACCAGCGAGAGCAGCAACCTGGCACGACGCGCCAAGACGCCCATGATGGATGCATTGTCAACACCCGCAACCGCTGACTTCTCCTCGACACCCCCAAAGCGAACCAAGATCGTGTTGCTTGGTGACCAGAGTGTCGGCAAGACTAGTCTGATCACAAGGTCGGCCCCGGAAGACTGTTCCTCAAGTATTCGTGCTCATCTGGTCTACGTGCAGATTCATGTATGATACTTTCGACAATACCTATCAGGCTACGATTGGCATCGACTTCTTGAGCAAAACCATGTATCTCGAGGACCGAACTGTTCGGTTACAGCTATGGGACACCGCTGGACAGGTGAGCCGACACTCGAGGCTTTAGAGCTATACTCATGCAGAATGGCCTGCATGTGATAGGAGCGATTCCGTTCGCTAATACCATCGTATATCCGTGATTCTTCCGTGGCAATCGTCGTATACGACATCACAAGCAAGTATCCTATGCTCTAACTCAGCTTTCATTGGTTTACCTTTATAGTGCAGGCCGGACATCTTATCTGTCGACGTCAAAATGGATTGACGACGTGCGGTCAGAACGTGGTAACGATGTCATGATCGTCCTGGTCGGTAACAAGGCTGACCTTTCGGAAAAGCGGTCTGTCATTGCATAGTTTCCTCGATTGTGACATGCAGTTTAATCTTCGCGTCATTCTAGCCAAGTTACGATCGAGGAAGCGACTCAAAAAGCATCGCAAATGAACATCATGTTTATGGAGACCTCAGCGAAAGCTGGTCATAACGTCAAGTCGTTGTTCAAGAAGATTGCCATGTCGCTACCTGGCATGGATAACAATACGCAAGCGGATGCACAGAACGCTAGTATGTAATCTGCTTGGGGTTATGCTAACCAGTCCTGACTAGAGGCGTTCCAGAAATCGACGTAACAATTACTCAAGCACCTACTGTCCCGGAGGCCTCACAATGTAACTGTTGATGTAACCCTCGTCTTGCCTTCCCCCTCCCTCTTGTGACGTTATATACCATGACTTTGCTTCGGCATATCAACTGTTTGCTACAATTCACCGACGCAGGTCTCCCAACCCCACATTTGCCCTGATCTGTACTATCCGCGGTTCATAGTATTACCTGCGCCTCTTGGATGTGTGTCTTTGTACTGGGCCCACTGTTCATCCTTATGGCGTTTGTCTTCTGCTTTCACTTCTCCCAGCTCTGTCCCATCCATTTCCGAATCTACGGTGAGCTGTTCAGATGATGTGGGTGTGCCTTCTGTCTGGGGACTGCGTGGATAATTCAACCAAGTATGAGCATTCTCAGAGTACGGCTTACCCCCTAATAGGAAGAATACCTCCGCGCTCTCGCTCTATTTCCAAGTATTCGTCGATAGTCATGGTCGGTAACCGGTGGTCAGGCCCGAAAACCTGTCCATACAGGCGAGTACGGTCTGACACGCCTGCAGGCAAGATGGTAAAGGGCCTCGATGGCTGCAGCAATAATCGATACAGTCCACAATCATCCCTTTTGGCTCTTACCTTGCCGTGTGGGTCTAACAGGGGACCTCTCTTTGAGAGTTCGGGGGCAGCATCAATCCTCCACATGTCTCGCTGGTCCTTTGTCTTATCTCGTCGTTCATCCATCGGTGGCTTCGGCAGTGGGGGCGGAGCATTGCGCAGTAACCAAATCTCTTGATCCACACCTTCAATTTGTGCACATGCCTGAGCATAGAAGAGCCTAAGAAGAAGTAATGTAACCTCTCTGAGGACATTGTCAGTTTCAGAGTCTTCAGTATCATCCTCCAAAGGGGGAAGCAGAGATGCTACAAGGCGGAAGTTGCTGAACGAGTGGCCCTCGGAAACCAACAGTCGTCGACGTCTCCTAATTACCTCTATTCGCGTTCTGATATCTTTCTCGGTCTTATACTGTCCGATTTTGACCTCCCTGCGTTTCGCAGCATCTTTAATAGAGGACGGTTGTTGACCATAAAGTGCACGTTCGGTCTCCGGTACGATGTTGTATGTTTCGAGGTTCGAAACATACATGTTCAGGTGGCACTAGTGGTGGTATCGGCAACGTGCTTGTAATCCGCCAGTTCTCGGACCCACCTGAACTTGCATCAAGTTACTCATACGATCATCCCTCTCGGTGGTTTTGACTCGGTTCTGCACCTCTGCACGGATAAATGGAAGAGATAGATACAGGAGATCCGGCGTGGAAATGTCGTCGAGAATTTCGTTTGAACTGAACAATGATAGATTGTCGATTTGGGAGGTCAGCTGAATGAGATCAGACAGTGTGTCTTGGATGAGTTCCTGGAAGTGCACACATCAGCCAGATACAATCGTTGACTAGCTCGACGCATGCCTGAGTTTCATCGTTGATGGTAGGTAAACTAGAAGCCTTGACGGCCCTGCTCAAGGCCCTTGCGTACAGAGCTGGGAGTGACAGCGGGCCAGACATGATGTGATGACTGGATGCCAGTGGGATTTCCGGTTTGTACATCACAAAAGTTGCGCTACCAATATATTTAAGTATATATGCCCGCAAACAAATATATTGACTAGAGAGAGTATCCTCTCTGTTAGACTGAAGGTAGTTAATATATGACTTTGTCTAGCAACTGCCCCGTCGGATGTAAGTTTGTTCCTCGGTACGAGCGCTCGAGACCAGACAGTGCCAGACAGCCAACACATCTGTTGAGTGAGAAAACACTCGAGTATATTGTGCATCTACGATGTGCCACAAAACGGACAAAATACCATAATATAATTCTATTGTGGTACATGATGCGAGCTAGACTGTGAGCTGAGACTCGAAGGAAAAGCACAAACAGTAAGCACAGACTACTGTCCATTGATGCGGTGCATCAGCAAAACAATGCGTTACTTATAGCTACTTATAGCATAGTAAGCCGATTTCAAGTAAAAACATGTACCAAGTAAAATTTCACTTGTGTCAGTAGGTTCCACTACTTGAAACCTACTTACTCGACAGTTACTTAGGCTCAGCTTAATAATGGAATAAACAAGCACGCATTACTGGGGCTAATAAGTACATACAAGTCACTGAATAAGTATGGCGCCACAACACGCCGGCTGCCATACAGTAAGTAAGAAATAAGCAGAGTCCAGGGCATACGAAAAAAAAACAGGGGAGCTGTGGACAAATCTGGCTGTATGAGGGGGTATCAGAGCGGGGAATATGCAAGCTTCAAAAGGTATGACCAAAGTGGTGGTATCGGGGAGAAGGCAGTATGGGTCAACCAACAAAGATCAATGTGAGGGCTGTTGAGCATGCACTGACGAATTGGATAAAACAATAAGGGTATCCTAAAAATGCAGATACGACAATTAGCAAATGTATTGCTGTGTGATGAGACTTACAGATGTTCGCATATCAGTCACTCTCAGTGGCCATGGCAGAAGGGCCTCCCTCCGAGTGATTTGAGGACAATGCATCAGCAAATCATCCACGGCATTAGCCCGCACTTAACCGCACTTAATCACACTTATGCGGCTTGGCAAGTGGCCTTAGCTAACTTTTACCAAACTTTTATCAAACTTATGCCACTTAAACCAAAATTAAGTGGCACAAGTTTGGTAAAAGTTAGCTAAGGCCAAGTACATTTTACTGATGTGTGATTGGAGCCCTTCGTGCTTCATCGAGGATGGCCACGATCTCTCCAACTGTCTGCTTCTTTATCTGTTCAGTGAGTTTCCTTGTGGATGTGCCCCAATTCTGAGAAGAGAACACAAGCACCATGGTGCTTTCCTTGCCAGAGTGCTCGTTCAGCTTGAGTGGTGTCTTGGGAGTGGCAATCTTGCCATCAAAGGCCTGGATTGTCTTGTATGTGATGTGTCCTTCTAGGACCAATCATAGCACTTGCTTGAGCTACAAATACTA